>JXXA01014332.1:0-24910 GCA_000956255.1 Anopheles punctulatus
GTCTGCTGCTTCTGCTTCGACTGATCGAAACCAGGCGCGTCTTTTTCCTTTTCGCTTTCTTTTTCGCACGCCCAGCGCGTGCCACTGCGACCGGGGGCGGCGGTGATCCGGGTGACCGCGAACGGCTCGGGGATCGGTGCCGGAAGCGATGCGCCGCACCCGATCGGTGATGGTGATGGTGGTGATGGTGCGCCACCGGTGGGGAACGTGGTGAACGCGAGCGTGAAAGTGAACGGAGTGGAGAACGGGGAGGCGGTGGTGAACGTGCCCCACCGTACCGTCCCCGGAGCGGTTGTGATGGTAGTGGTGGAGAACGGGGTGAAAATGGGCTAGAGCGACCCCTTCCGCGCGGCGTCCGGGAACGTGATCGCGAGCGGGAGGACGAACGCCGGAAGTGGGCTGGCGGTAGGGGTGAGGAACGACCCCGATGCCGCGAACCGGTGAGCGGTGGTCCCGGCGATAGCGGGGAACGACGACGCGGACGCCCTGACCGTGCCGGTGCAGCTGATGCAGCCGCCGCCGCCGACGATGGAAGCGGTTCGGGTGAGAGGGAGATTGAGAGGGCGGGACGTCGCTCGCGGGACCGGCTGCGGGATGGTGGGGAGCGGGTGCGTGACCGTCGCTTCGGCGTAATGTCCCGCCCGAAGGGGTCCTTGTAGATACGGGGTCGCTTTTCCGCAATAATCGACCGGATGTCGTAGCGTGGCAGTTCCTTGCGCTTCGGTCGACGTGCTCGGCTCCGGGCGGATGATTTACCCTCGCCACCACTGTCCGCCTCGTCGCCATTGCGATCTGCTGCATCCGGGCGGGGTGAGCGTCGTCTGTTTCGGCTGCTCCTGCTGCTACGCCCGGTGTCTTTGTCGCGATAGTTACGCTCCCGGCCCTTCTTCGTCACCTTCTTGAACGAGGCGAGTTGATCCTTTCGCTTTCCGCCAGCACCAGCCGACGCGTGCCCCCCGGCACCCTTCGAGCTCGACGGACCACCGGACGGACCTCCTTCCTCCGCGCCAAACAACGCACCCTCGTCCTCATCGGAGATCAGCTCCGTGTCCATCCCGTCGATGCCGGCCGCATCGAGACCACTGCCTTGGCTACGGTACAGCGACGTGGACGGACCCTCGCCGGCATCGATCAGCAGATCCCGCCGTTCCTGATACTTCTCGTCCAGGCAGGGTGTGTAGCTCCGGTCGTCCTCCGGGTCTCCCGTGTCCTCGCGCATCAGCGCCGTCGGTGCACCAAAGTTTGCCGTCGCCATTGCGGACGCCGCCGCCATTGCTGCCCCGGACGCACCGAGTGCGGCCACCAGTGACGTCGTGAGCGGTGGTGTCAGCGCGTCCAATCGGCGCCTTTCCGGCCCGCTGCCATCCCCAATGCCACCACGACTCGAATCGGCCTCAATCTTCTTTAGCTCATCATCACTATCCGAATCGAACTCATCCCGTGCCGGCGTTCCATCGTCCTCCTCCAGTGCATCCGCTTCCAATCGGGCCTGCTCTTCCGAGTGTGCACCGGCTGTTTGCTTTTCTTCTGGAGGAACAGCCGCTCCGACCGCTCCGTTTACCGTCAGCGGTGCCGGGTCCAGGTCGTCGTCGTCCAGCTGCACCAAATCCTCGTCCCGCTCGCCCGCAAACCGATCATCGTCCTCGTCATCCTCGTCCGTGCGTCGCTCGCTGTCCAGCGGATCGTACGGTGCACTGCCATCGTCTCCTGTCGCGTACTGCAGCGTTTCCGTCGAGTAAACGGATAAGTTCGGACAGTTGCTAGCGTTCGCATCCGCATCGGCTTCGTTCGTGGTAGGTTCGCTGGCAGTCTTTTTGTTACCATCTTCACCCACCTCTTCCTCGTCATCGTCGTCTTTCCGTTTGCGGGACGTTGCCGGCGCTTTACAATCAGCGAACAGTGCACTTTCGATGCCGAATGTGGTGTTGTTGTTGTTGTTGCTGCCGCTACTGCTACCACCACCACTGCTGCTAGCACCAGTTCCTCCGGCACGACCACCTTCACCATTTGTAATGATACTATTCGAGGAAGAAGAATTTGAGGAACCGCTAGGGGTGGCAGTGGTAGATCCTCCTCTGTCTCCAGCTCCGGTACGGTCTCCTCCACTGACGGTCGCCGTACTGGTACCGGGTGTGTTGGCCGCCACGTTCATCGCCGGTGGCGCTTGTCTCCGCCGCTCGGGGTTTGTCTCGTCAGTGGGGAAAATGATTTTCCCTCCATTGATGCGCACGTTTCGTAGTCCCTCCCGCGAATGCCACCGTTCTTGGCTCGCCAGAATACTCCCGAGCAGATCCGGGCCCGCTCCACTCCCAGCTGCTGTTCCTTCGCCTCCTCCTCCTCCACCGCCCGGTGATGGTGTGCTAAAACTTTCGAATCCGCTCTTCAGCACCCGCCGACGACCGAGCACGTTACGCAACCGGGAACCCATCGCGGCGCCACCTGCAACCAGCATCGAACCGGCCGCTCCCGTACCACTGCTGCCACCTTCCTCCTCATCGTCATCGTCGCTAAAATAATCCAAATCGTTTCGACCACCGAAGATCTTCAGCGGCGTTATGCCGGCACCGATCCGCTGGCGCTGCAGTGCACTTCCCATCGCGTTCGTCGTGGCCAGCAGCTCTCCGGCGGTGCCCTCATTTCCTGCTAGAGCGGCCGCAGCCGCGGCCGTTGCCGCACTGCGACGCCTTCCACTCCCACCGACTCCTGAACTCGTTTTCCTTCGCTTCGCACGTTTCTTTCGCAGCTTGCGCAGCGTGCTGTACAGTTTTTTGCGCTTGATGGCAAACTTCTGCCCATCGGCGCCGGCACTTCCGCCGACACCCCCGTCGTCATCCACGTCATACTCGGAGATGATCATACTGAGAATTTTTCGCCGCGTCCGGCGTCGTCGCTTCCGCTTGACCGTTTTGCGGGCCCGAGGTGGCTGTGCGACGGCCACCAGGCTGCTGCTGCTACTGCTCCCGCCGTGCGCCGATGAACCGGCAGCCAACCGGCGGGCCCGAGCCGCCGCGACGGTCGATGGGCCGGCCGTTACCGCTGCTGTTGTCCGACCGCCGTCCGGGGAGCTATGTACGATGTTTAGCCGGACGGCAGCTGCCGCCCGTGTCAGTATGGCTGCACGTATCCGCTCGCTCTGGCGCGTTCGTACGATCCGCAGCGGGCTGTGGATGCGCTGTCGCAGCCGGGACTCGCGCATACCACCGATTTCGTTCAGATCGTCCAGCAGATCCTGAAGCTCGTTGTCGTCCTCGTCGGAGCCGGACGCGAAGCAGCAATCGCAGTACCACGAACCGGACGGGATCTCGAGCAGCGGCGGGTTAAGACACTCCATGTGGTAGCCGAGATTGCACGAATCGCACAGCAGCATCGTTTCCTCGCTGTGTGCCTGCCGGCATACCTCGCAGTACGTCAACTCATCATCTACCGGAACGTTAGCCGAACCGCCGCCACCCACCTCACCATCCGGTCCCTCACCCGGCTCCGGAGGCTTTGGCTGAACGCGATACACACGCAGCACCTCTCGCCGCTCAACGTCCGCGTAGATGTTGATCAGATCGAAACCCTTCCGATCAATTGGACAGGTCGACACGTTCCGTGACCATTCCTCGATGCAGGGCGCGCAGAATACGTGCTCACACACCTCTGGCACGCCCACCTCCTGGCTGTGCAACGACAGCAAACAGATCGGGCATTTCTCTCCGTCCCCGCTGCTCCCACTGCCACTCGATTCGTCCGAGGCATAGCCAAGCTTGCTGGCGAGCACGGCCGCCACCGCGTCCTTGTCGCCCTTTGCCAGCAGCTGCTCCTCGTCACTGTTCCAGTCCGACTCCCACTCGGAGCTCTCGGACGCCAGGTCCATCTTCGCCACCGGCACCGTCCGCCGTCGGCTCGGCCCCGCTATTGGGCCGCTGCCACTGCTGTCGTTGTCACTATCCTCCACGTTCAGCACGCTCCGGTTCCGCAATCGCCGTCCGGCTCGTGCCGCCGTTGCCGAGCTGGTTGCTGCCACCGCCGAGGATGTGCCAGCTGTCGGCAACAGCTCATCCTCCGTATCTGACGCCATTCCCGGGTAGCAAACGCTTTCGCCCCCTCGTCCTGTCTCTGTTTCTCGTTCACCCACTCTTTTTCGATTTCGCTTGCTCCCTCTCTCTCACACACACACACACACACACTTTTGGTACCTTGTCCCCGCAGTTTTCTTCACAGTTCGAGGTTTATGGTGGCCTTTGCTTCCATTAACGATGCGTTTGAGTGTTCCGTACTACCGGTTGTTCCTGCACTTTGCACCTACTGCATCGGTGGACGAACAAGGTTGTGTTGTTGCTTGATCGGTTGCAATTGCAGCAGCATCATCACCATCATCATCATCATCAGCAGCACCAGCAGCGCCGCCCTCATCCTTCGTCAAAGGTGGTGGATGCAACTATGCGATTGCTTGCGTTGTTGTCTTCTCTCCCGCACCTTTCTCCGCTAACCGGTGCCTTGTTGCGTTGGGGAATTGTTGCAAAACTGCCTCGTAACTAGATCGGCGAAAATTGTTTCTTGGATGCTGATCTCACGCTATGTGTGTGTGTGTGTGTGTGTGATTGCAAGAGTCCGTTTTGCCGAGCAACACAGCAGCAGAGGCACAACAGCAAACGGACACACAACATGCACACACACATACACACACGCACACAAACGTACACGGCAGCAGCAGCAGCAGCAGCGATGATGGCTCTGCCTGGTGGGCAATTTTGCAGCCGACTTTTTGACCGTGAAATGTTGGGCGCCCTAGACCACTAACCCGGTCCCGGGCAACGCAGGCACGCGCGGCAGTCTCTCCAGCGTGCGTTTCCGGCTTCGCTTGCGTCGGCCAGCACCACAAACCAGTGGAAAATCCAGCCTAATCTCGGGTTCCGGAACGACGGGTAGATTTTGGAGCAAGACAAAAATGGCGATTTTGGCTGGTGGTATAGAACACCCGTCGGTAGCCGTTTCACATACACTCTTATGCTACACGCACACACGCGCATACCCGCAAGCCGCTGTCAAACGCACAGTGGGACACAATTGCAAATCTGCTTTTATCTTTTCATTTCATTGTAAATCGGATTATTCGGGTACACAGTTACCAATTTCGAATGCAAATAACATTTTATTACAGATTCCTGATTGAACGCATTCTGTGATAAAAAAGTAGAGAAGTATTTTTCGTTTGTTATTCAAATAAGTTTGGCTTTCGATCATTTTCTGTTTTCTTTCAATGATTCTCCAAAGAAGCCTCCATTTTATCGAACAAGGATGCATTCGGAGGAAGAAGTCCAAAATTGAGCATTTTGATGATTCTTTTGGTAAAGTTTTTTCCGAATCCGAATACGAATTCGTTTCATGTATCTCCTGTTTTGTGGTAAAAAATTGAATGAAACACAAAAAAATTGTGAAAATGTTCAATGTTTGAATTTTACATTGTCAAACGTAAATCATATGTAGAAAAATCAACTCCTTTTGACGATACAAGATAGTTAAAAATGGAACAATCTTGTACAGCAAAGTGTTTTAATAGCTATCAGAAATACTTACTATTTCTTTAGATTATTTTAATGAATATTATTAAAAGTTGTAAGCATTCGAAATTGGTGGCCCGATCAGCAGGAATGTGTTCCTTGCGTCCGTCAACAAAAGGCGCTACTGTCAGCGTGTATTTTGACGTTTCTCCTGATCGCAAATACAACGAGCACGCTGTTTTCGATTCGATTTCCACATGTTGTTGAAGAGTGCAAAATAATTTCCACCTAACACAAAAGATGAAAACATACTCGAAGTATCAATTTTCGCCGTGCGGCAAATACTTTGCCTACATCACGCTGCAGGGCAAATTCGTGGTGCACGATGTGGAGCTCGGCACCGTGCTGCAGGTGTACACACCGAACATGCACCTAAACGTACCGTGTACCGCCTTCACCTGGATCCAGACCGGCGATGTTGTCGCGAAACCCAAGAAACAATCGAAGAAGTCGCGACCAAGCCTGCCCACGGCCTTGCAGAAAATGGTAGTGTTCGGCACGAGCAAGGGTGGACTAGCTTTGTACAGCCTCGCGACCGGCACGATCGATCGAGTCTTCCAAGAAAATGGCCACTCGTCGTCCGTCACCTCCGTCTGTTACGACGCGGCGCACGATCCGGACACAATCTACTCGGCTGGCAACGACGGGAAGGTAATCGAGTGGAGCATCAGCCGGTGCAAACGGCAGAAAGTTCACTCGATCGGTGTGGAGCGTTTGTTTTCAGTTCTGGCACACTCCGGAACGATCTTGGCTGGCATGAAGCAGATCAAGGTTTGGGATCGAGCAAGCGAAACCCTTACTCGCACGCTCACTGGCCATTCCACGTACGTTGTGCTCCTGCAGCTGGTCGTGATCGATGCAGACACCGTGTATGTAGCGTCCGGAGCACAACCCGATCGGAATGTGCTACTGTGGTCGCTAAACAACGAGGAAAGCACCAGCCCTGTAGCGGCCTTCGCACTAGACGACTCACCGGACTACCTTTCGGTAAAGGTGGTGGACAAGAAGCTACATTTGGTGACCGTTTCGCACACAGGAATCGCGCACTACTTCATCCGCGACACCGGCAAGCTGAGCATGAAGAAGCCGTACCGTGCGTCGCACACATTCGAGGTGGCGCTCGATACCATCAGCACCAAGAAACAGGCGGTCGATCGATTGCCGGTTGTTGCGGCCACCGTGCAGTACTCGCCGAACGAGGATCAGCTGCTGATGGTGTACGGTACGGAACAGTGTTTGCGCTTCGAGCACGTCACGATCGAGGTGGAACAGAAGCTGAACGTTATCATACGCGAACCGGTAAAAATGCTGGACGCGAAGGCGAAGGATGGTGAGCTTAAAGCGAAGACACCGGTCGTGGACGACGCCAATGTGGAATATTTGAATCCGGCCAGTTCGAATAAGCGTGCGATCGGCACGGAGGTAAGTGTGACGGTAGCAGCGGCGTCTGCTTACGATGTGTAATGTGTCCGCTTTCCCACAGACGCAAGTACCGATGGAGGTGCGATTGGAAAATCTGTCCACTCCCAAGCCCCACTCGAAGAACATGATTCACCTGCTGATACAGGGTCTGCACAGCCGCGATCCAATTCTACTGCGAAACGTGTTTACGGTGGACGACGCGGACAAGATACGACAAACGCTTAGCCGTCTGCCGCCCCAGTACGTTAGCCCGCTGCTGAACGAGCTTTCCCACATGATGCAGATGAAAACGATGCAGTACGTAATTGCATTACATTACATACTTAGAGGAAGTTTCTCATAATAAGCCCTAGTCACCAGATGACTACTTTATCATAGGGAATCTAATATTGTAAATGTAGCAAATCATCGGAGGGTTTTAATAGCATTCATTTTCTTTTCCCAGCGTAAAGATAGCCGTCTGTTGGTTAAAGCAGTTGATCAGCCTCCATGCCAGCCAGCTAATGGCACTTGGTTCGTCGAACCTGCTGGCAAACTTCACCACCTGTCTCGGCATCATCGAGTTCCGGGTGGAGCACCTGAATTCACTTTCCAAGTATGTTAGATCTCCATTTTGAATGAGACAAAAAGAAATTTCAAAACCATTGCATTCACAGATTGCGCGGGCGGCTAGAACTGCTGATCGATCAGATTGATCGCAGCAAAAACGAGGCAGCCAATCTCGATGACCGCACCAGCGGTAATGTGCTCGTGTACCAGGAGGGCGACGATTCGGACGTGGATTCGATGCTCGAGAAGGACTTCACGGACCAGCCGGGCTCGTCCAACGAGGAGATGAGCGACGAGGATGACGAAGAGGCCGACGACGACGGTGACGAGAACGATGGAGCGTACGAAAACGGAACCGGTTCGGCAGCGGGCCATCGGCAGAATGGATACCGCAGGAAAAACAGCGACGGCGGGGAGTCGATGGAGGTGTCCGATTGAGCGAAGGTTATATGTTAAAGTGTATTGTATAAAATATAATACAATAATACTGTATTGTATGTTCTCCTAAAGCACACTGCAGGTCGTTTCTTCGACTGATATTAGATTCACTGAAAAGAAACGGTATTTCACTCGGCAGATACTTGAACGAGACGGGACATTGCAATACACTACAATCCCGTACTTTTCCTAATAGACTCTCGGGTGGAGTGTGGAAATCTGTGGGACGAATTCTCGTTATGTATTCCCCGATCGAAACAACCTTTGCAACTTTTTCTTATTTTGCATAATTTCCAACAAGAAATTCATCAAAAACATGATAATGTCATCTCGCCAGAGCGTCAGATTGTACTATAGTCTAAATAAATGGTTAAGAGTAATATATTGGTTTTTTCATTTTTTCTCATATCAGCCTACGCGGTCACCGCGGTTGCCTAGCCTACTAGATAATTTTCTACCACCGTAACTGGTAGGTCGTTGCTTACTAGGGCGAAATGATCTTTGGAATTGTGCACCAATACTTTCATTTCTTTCACTGTTTCTTTGGCTGTTAATAAAAGAAAGACTTCACTAATGGCAAATGAACGCTAGATCGAATTCTCGTTAACTTAATATAAAAGCGTCGGTAAATATGACTAAACATTGAATGAGTATTTATTGGTCCTGCTTTAAATTCTTACATTTACATCTTTAATTCTTATATAAAACAATGGACACTGAGTTCTGCAGGAAAAGGTAACAATTTTAAAACAAAAGGAAATCTTTACTGGGATCGCGGGTCTTAGAAATTTCCTCGTGATGGAATGTTTTCGTTTTGTACTGTGGTTATGTTATATGGCATGGTTTGTATGGCCATTAATACTGAACCGCGCTGCGGCGCGCACGCTTTCCATTTTCCGGCACGACGGTGTCTTCCGCTTTGCGCTTGTCGGTTAACCCGATCGCTTGCAGCATCGTGTCGAACGGCAGATTTTTGCACGGTATACCGGGCAACATGATTTGGAAATCGTCCTGCAGTTCCGCCCCGCCGCGCACCGCGTCCCGAGCGCCCATGGCACGGAATAAGTCGTCCAGCGGTCCGTCCATCTTACTCGGATCGACCAGACCGTGCAACAACATCGACGTACGCTGGTACTCGAACGCTTGCTGTTCCAACTTTTTCGTTACCGTTTTCGCCTCTTTAATGACCGACGCATCCAGTAGGCGTTTGCGCTCGGAATGTTGGTACAGTAACTCGTCGAAGGTGCCGCGCACGATCAATCGGAAGATGTGCACGCGGCGCGTCTGCCCGATCCGGTGGGCCCGGTCCTCCGCCTGGAAGTCCGCCTGCGGATTAAAGTCCATGTCGTAGAAGATGACCGAGTCTGCACCGATCAGATTGATACCCAGCCCACCGGCACGTGTCGTCAGCAGGTACACGAACAGGCTCGAGTCGGGAGCATTGAATCTATCCATATCGGACTGCCGCTCGGCGGGTTTCGTTGAACCGCGCAGAACGCAGTACGGATAACCACGCCAATCCATGTAGTCCATCAGAATATCAATCATAAGTGACCACTGCGTGAAGATGAGGACCTTGGAGCCGCGGGCGCGCAACCGTGCCAGCAGCTTATCGAGCACGATCATCTTCGAGCTGTAGTTGACGATGTCATCGGTAACTTCATCCGTTTCGAGGTTTTCCACACCCGGCAGCAGGAACGGATGCATCACAGCCTTCCGCAAGTGTGGCACACTGTTCGAGATGTTCATGAACGTTGACGTTCCGTCCGGTTTCGTATGCGTCACCTGACGGTATAGCACGCGTTGCGACCACAAGCACATCTGCTCCGTTGGCGGTACGTAAATGTCAATGTGCAGCTTTGGCGGTATGTCTGCGGTAACCTCCTGCTTGGTGCGCCTTAGCAACAGCGAACTGAGCAGCCGCTTCAGCCGTCTTGTCTGTTCGTGGTTGGGATCCACACAGTCCTCCATCGTGAACCAGGTGTCAAAGTTATCGGCATTGTTGAAAAATTCCGGCATCAACAGATTCAACAGGGCCCACAGCTCGTGTAGATTGTTGTGAATCGGCGTACCGGTCAGTAGCACCATACTCTGCACCTTGCACCGCCGCAGTACGCACGCAAACTGGGTTCGCTCGTTCTTGGCCCTGTGACCCTCGTCAACGATCGCGTAATGGAAGTTCAGCCGCACAAAATGAAGTGCGTTGAAGGTGATGAATTCGTACGATGTGATGGCTACATTCCAGGACGGTTGTTTTGCGTTCAACGCGTTGAACACTTGCTTCTTATCGTCGCCGAGCCCGTGTGCCCGCAGTACCTTGGCGGTGGGCAAGAACCGTGCGAACTCCCTCATCCAATTATCGAGCGTTGTCAGCGGCACCACGATCAGGAACGGTCCTTTCAATTTTCTGTGAAGCGTGCGATATCAAAGAAATTTATTAACGGCCCTATCTTTCAGCCACCTTCGATCGACTTCAATTACCGTACGTGCATCAGATAACCGATCATCGAGATGGATTGAATGGTTTTGCCAAGACCCATCTCGTCCGCCAGTATACCATTAAGATTGCTGTTATGCATCGAGATCAACCAATTCAGACCCCGCACCTGGTAGTCCCGCATGGTTCCTTTGATGTAGGACGGTGATGTTGTGAATGTGGCCGTACTGTCGCAGTTGTTGTTCGCCACATCCGCGCTTTCATCGCGCTGCAAGTTTTCGATGCTTTGTAGCGCTTTGTTCGGTTTACGTGCATGCTTTTTGGGATTCTGTTGGTTGTATTTCGCAAAACCAGCCAGTTTATGTTCTAGTGCTTCGAGTTGTAGCAACCGCTTTCGTTGCATCGTTTCTCGAAACTTCAGCTTCTCAAGATCGGCTTCGTCGACCGGCGTCGGATTGCTATCAATTTCATTGATTTCCTTGAAAAACAAAAATCGCTGTTAGCAGATGTAATGACCAATAATACACGTAAACTTACCATTTTGTTAAATAACTTATTCAATAAAACAGCGCAAGGGCGAATATTAACCGCGTTCTCCATACGCAAACTCTCGCCCATTTGCAACGGCATTTGGCAGGTAAAAATATTGGCGCGCTTCTTCACATCTAGCACGCTAGGTAACGCACGGACGTTTCATCAGACGTTTGCGCTATGCAGATTTCATAATCTTAGGAAACTCATGTACAAATCGATGTTTTGTAGCCAATTTGTATAGCTTCGTATTTACTTTCGTTCTACATTGTTTATTTCGTTTTGATACTCAATATGAAATAGAAAAAAGCAAATAAGGAAATACATAATTTCATGTTGTTTGAATCAATCGTCTGATTGGGGTTTACAATCGGATGATGTTTGTGTTATGATGCCAAGCGAAGTAAGGGGTCATGGTTCACAGATATCTGTCACGGTGTCACCATGTTGAAGGTGAAGCTTGACGTTTAGAGGATCTTATTGTGCTAAGGTGTTTGTAATTAGAAGATAAATTTTACCGTTCTCGTGTTCGTCGTTTTCACATTTTTAGGCATTAAATTCGCCAAAATTCACACCAACGAAATCCAAATTGTTGGATAAAAACTGTAAAATGCTCAGAGCTTGTGTTTTGTGGTTTCGAACACTGAAAAAAGAGTTTTAAGAGTTTTAGAGCAAACAGATTAAAAAATGAGCAGAATTAAAAAGTTACAAGCAATGAATGTTTTTGGCTACCCAGATACACACCAGTTTGTATTGTAATTTTGGTTGACAATGAAACGGTTTCCACACCATCAGCTATTGCGAGTCGGAATGCATCTACGTGATCTAGGCAACCCTGCAAGACGCGAAGAATCGCATTCACTGGCAGCACTGGCCCCGCCAGCTACATTTCACCGCTCTTTTTTGAAGTTTGGAAAAAAGCCCCAACAAGAAAATTTGCGACAGTCGCTTCAAATCTGTTTATTGCCGGAAAAACCATGTCGAAGGAGGAGGAAAACGCCGTCGAAGCGACTGACACCAACGAAAACTCAGTAAGTAGTGCAAGGGGCCGCATGATGCAATGCAAGTGGGTGGAAAATTTGCTCGTAAGTACGGAAAAGCTTAGCGGTATTGCTGGGTCGACCGCGAGACGGACGCGCTTGTACGCTGTGATGACAGATGTGTGATGCGAACAGGGAGGGAGAGGAAAAAAAATGGTGTGAAGTGCAAATGGGAAAGGTTTTCCCGTGAGAGTGAATGTTCATCAAGCCTTCGTATGCTTGTGCGCTTATTAATATATATTTTTTTCTCTCCCCGCAACTCCCACGGTTCCAGAATGAGTCGAACTCCGATACCACCTCGTCAAACACAAAGGAACCGGACTACGATGCGACACTCGAGACGGATCGCGGTAAGCGATTCGAGTTCCTGCTCAAGCAGACAGAAATCTTCGCCCATTTTATGAACTCGGCCCCGAGCAAGAGCAGCCCACCGAAGGCGCCCCGCGGACGCAAACCGAAGGTGGACAAAAATGCCGATCCGGGCGACCACCGGCACCGGAAGACGGAGCAGGAGGAGGACGAGGAACTGCTGGCGGAGACGAACCAGAAGGCAAAGACGCTGTTCCGGTTCGAGGCATCGCCGCCGTACATTAAGGCGGGCGAGATGCGCGACTATCAGATCCGCGGTCTGAACTGGATGATTTCGCTGTACGAGAACGGCATCAACGGCATCCTGGCGGACGAGATGGGGTTGGGTAAGACGCTGCAGACAATCTCGCTGCTTGGCTACCTGAAGAACATCCGGAACAACCCGGGTCCGCACATCGTGATCGTGCCGAAGTCGACGCTGCAGAACTGGGTAAACGAGTTCGGCCGCTGGTGTCCGTCGATCCGGGCGGTTTGTCTGATCGGTGACCAGGAGACGCGTACCGCGTTCATCCGGGACGTGCTGATGCCGGGCGAGTGGGACGTTTGCATCACGTCGTACGAGATGTGCATACGGGAGAAAGCGGTGTTCAAGAAGTTTAACTGGCGATACATGGTGATAGACGAGGCGCACCGTATCAAGAACGAGAAGTCGAAGCTGTCGGAAATTTTGCGCGAGTTCAAGACGGCGAACCGGCTGCTGCTGACCGGTACGCCGCTGCAGAACAATCTGCACGAGCTGTGGGCTCTGCTGAACTTTCTGCTGCCAGATATTTTCAACAGTGCGGACGATTTTGACAGCTGGTTCGATGCGAACCAGTGCATGGGCGATAACTCGCTCATCGAGCGCTTGCACGCGGTGCTGAAGCCGTTCCTGTTGCGACGCCTCAAGTCGGAGGTGGAGAAGCGGCTGCTGCCGAAGAAGGAGGTGAAGATTTTCGTTGGTTTGTCAAAGATGCAGCGCGATTGGTACACGAAGATTCTGATGAAGGACATCGATGTGGTGAACGGTGCGGGTAAGGTGGAGAAGATGCGGTTGCAGAACATTCTGATGCAGCTGCGGAAGTGTACGAACCACCCGTATCTGTTCGACGGTGCCGAACCGGGGCCACCGTACACGACCGACTACCATCTGCTGGAAAACAGCGGTAAGATGGTGGTGTTGGACAAGCTGCTGCGCAAGCTGCAAGAGCAGGATTCGCGTGTGCTGATCTTCAGTCAGATGACGCGCATGCTGGACATACTGGAAGATTTCTGTCACTGGCGGGGCTACCAGTACTGCCGCCTGGATGGGCAGACGCCGCACGAGGATCGATCGAACATGATCGCGGAGTACAATGCGGAGAACAGCAGCAAGTTCATCTTCATGCTGTCGACGCGTGCCGGCGGTTTGGGCATCAATCTGGCGACGGCCGATGTGGTCATCATCTACGATTCCGATTGGAACCCGCAGATGGATCTGCAGGCGATGGACCGAGCGCATCGTATCGGGCAGAAGAAGCAGGTGCGCGTGTTCCGCCTGATCACGGAGAACACGGTCGAGGAAAAGATTGTGGAGCGGGCGGAGGTGAAGCTGAAGCTGGACAAGCTCGTCATCCAGCAGGGCCGCCTGGTGGACAACAAGACGAATCAGCTGAACAAGGACGAGATGCTGAACATCATCCGGTTCGGCGCGAATCATGTGTTCCAGTCGCGTGACTCCGAAATCACCGACGAGGACATCGACGCGATCCTGCAGAAGGGTGAGGAGAAGACGCAGGAGCAGATGGCGAAGCTGGACAAGCTGGGTGAAAGTTCGCTCCGCAGCTTCACGCTCGATGCGGACAACCTCGAGAACCGCTCGGTGTACCAGTTCGAGGGTGAGGATTACCGCGAGAAGCAAAAGCTTCAGACGCTCGGTTCGTGGATCGAGCCACCGAAGCGCGAACGGAAGGCCAACTACGCGGTCGATGCGTACTTCAAGGAGGCACTGCGTGTGGCCGAACCGAAGGCACCGAAGGCGCCCCGTCCACCGAAGCAACCGATCGTGCAGGACTTCCAGTTCTTCCCGCCGAGGCTGTTCGAGCTGCTCGACCAGGAGATCTACCACTACCGCAAGACGGTCAACTACAAGGTGCCGAAAAACTCGGACCTCGGCGCGGAAGCGAACAAGGTGCAGCGGGAAGAGCAGCGCAAGATCGACGAGGCGGAACCGCTGACGGAGGATGAGCTGATCGAGAAGGAGTCACTGCTGACGCAGGGCTTCACGAACTGGACGAAGCGAGATTTTAATCAGTTCATCAAGGCGAACGAAAAGTACGGCCGTGACGATATCGAGAATATTGCGCGCGAGGTGGAGGGCAAGACGCCGGAAGAGGTGATGGAGTACAGCACGGTGTTCTGGGAGCGATGCCACGAGCTGCAGGACATTGACCGCATCATGGGCCAGATCGAGCGGGGCGAAGCGAAGATTCAACGCCGGGCGTCGATCAAGCGCGCGCTGGACAGCAAGGTAAGGGCTTTTGTTGGGAAATTGCTATAAAAACGTCAAACAGTGAAATTCAAATTCATCATTCAAGGCTTCAAGGTTCATTCAGGGTTTTACATCGTCTGGTTTCAAAAGTATTGCAAAATACGAATTTAATATTAGTATTTTGCAATGCTTTTGGAACAAGGCGATGTAAAACCCTGAATGAACCTTTGGATATGGAGGGAGCTACTGTTTTTCCCTGCCCTGAGAAAACTGAGAGACATCTTTTTTTTATTATTATTCGAGGACTTTTTGAACAACAAAAAAAACCTTTACTTTAGGCTCCCTATGGGCATATGCTACTTTGTGCCAATAATTTTTTTAAACTATTATTTTTATTTTTATTTATCAGTGAATTTATTTTATTTATTTTATTTATGAATTTATTTATCTGCATCACCGGCTGCCTGATATTAAAAAATAATATTTCTATTGGCTAAGTTAATCAGAACGATATTTTTCTATCCCAGGACATTTTATCTCTCTTGTTTGTTAGGCTTTAATGATTGGGCGTCATCAAGTATAAGAAGCATTTTCGTATAATAAATAGATAACTTCTTCCCTTCTACCTCCACTATCCATCCAGATGGCTAGATACCGGGCACCATTCCACCAGCTGCGCATCGCGTACGCAAACAACAAGGGCAAAAACTACACCGAGGAGGAGGACCGTTTTCTCGTCTGTATGCTGCACAAGCTCGGCTTCGACAAGGAGAACGTGTACGAGGAGCTGCGTGCGGCGGTCCGTTCCGCGCCGCAGTTTCGCTTCGATTGGTTCCTGAAGTCGCGCACGGCGCTGGAGCTGCAGCGTCGCTGCAACACGCTGATCACGCTGATCGAGCGCGAAAACCAGGAACTGGAGGAGAAGGAGCGGCTGGAGAAGAAGAAGAAAACGGGCGGTGGCAACGCGACCGGTGGCGGGGGTGCGGGTGGCGTTGGGGGTGGTGGTGGTGGTGCGCAGAAATCAAACCAGAAACGTAAAGCCGAAACAGCTCCCGCGGCGAGCGACAAGAACAAGAAGAAGAAAAAGGCCTAAGGAGGGGGTGGGATGCGTACAACCGTTGCGTCGTTTTTCCTCCGGAAGGGCAGGAGTGTGTGTGAGAGAGAGATTGAGAGAGCAAAAAAGGCGGTTAATCGGATAATCAATACATCTTTTTAACCGCTTGATATACACTCTTTATTTAGCTAAGGGAAAAGTGTACAGCCGAAGACAGCGATCGAGCGAGATTAAGCAATGAAAGCGGCAAGAAGAGGGTAGCCTGTGAGCGAGCGAGAGAGAAAGTCTGAGCGGAACAAGGACGAACAAGGAAGCCACGGGGCACACATTCCGCACGTCGAATTCGGGTTTTTGTGTTGATATTTTGCGCTGATTGCGGTCCTTCTTCGAGTGTTTTCTTATTTCGAGGACCCAGGTGACGGCCCGCCCGTTGCTGGGATTCTCCCGCGATCCCATCACCCTATGCCCGTGTCGCCTCTTGCACGAATGTACAATTATCTATTATTTTTAGTGTGTGTCACACGCCGTCTTCTGACATGCGCCCAGTTTGATGACGTATTTTTAACGGGTGGAGGAGAACCAACAGAACCTAGGAAGATGGTCCACAGACCGAAGGCTAGCGCACACTGTGTGTCTTGGCTGCAACGATCTTTCCAACCACGTCTCTACTTAGCTCGTAAGTTTTACACTGTAGCTTTACCGTATAAAGAAACAATATGATAAACATTGTATGCGTGTGTGTGTGTTTGCGAGGGCGAGTGTGTGTGTGTGTGTGTGTTCAGCTGATGAAGTTTCATTCATGTATGTGAGCGCGCTTGCGAATAGTGTGTTGCCGGCCGTAGAGAATAAGAACTCATCCATAAGCTAGAAGCAAAAGACAACCTACGCGCAATCCAGTATTGATCCGTTTTGAGAGCCAGCCTCGTACCGTAGAGGATTAATTTTATAGAACAGACAACAAAAAAAGGAAACCCGATGTACTCTTACAAAAACAAGAAAGTAAGAACAAGGAAACTATGCGGATTTCGTAAGGCTACTCGAACTACTAGCAACAAATCCCTCCCCATCCATGCCGCCAACATTACTTACTATGACTTTGACTATTATTGCTACTACTATTACTACACCTACTACTACTACTCCGTGCATGTATTTATTGTAAGTTTGATTAGAGATCGCATTGCTGCACAACAAAATGACGCCGGCCAGAGCGCCACTATAGGTTTGGTAGGTGTACTTTAAGAATGCAAATAAATACAAAAAAGTGAAACATCACGCGAAACCGGGCTGGTATTTCGTTTATTAGGACGAATATGTTTGGTTGGTTTTATTCTGAATCGAGGCGGTTTTCGAACGCAGGTCATGAGAGGGCCGTACACAAACGCACTAGATGTGTATTTGTTCTGTATTTGTTTGTTCTTTGACTACATACAATCATGTGGACATGGGTTTCGTCGTTTTAATTAAATTACTCATCGAAGCAACCGGATCTTACCGGTCAGAATCGTTATTCAGTCGGTCTTTGTGGTGCTTTCGCTTCATCTCGGCCTCACCCGTAAATATCCACTATATCCTTGATGCTGAAGTACGTCCCCACGACGAGAATAAACAGACCGAACGCCAGCAGGACGCCGTTTTTCACCAATCGCCACCGGTACAATCCGAACGCACCGGGCGTTGGCCACCGGAACACGGTATCCAGCACTATCGGCGTTAGCAGGCCGAGCGTTGCGGAACAGATCGACCCCACCAGCCCGATGAACGGCTCCAGCTCCGGCACACCCAGCGCCAGCCCGGTCATTGCAATCAGAATGCTGAACCGAATACCGATCTGCGCCACGTTGTGCCGTTCGACGGGGAAGCAGTGCTTCACCTTCCGCCACAGAATGTCCATCGGCACGTAGTAGTAGATGCCGAGGGTGAACAGTATGGCCAGGGCGGCAAGTAGCTGGGTGGATAAAGCGAGCCTTGGAGGGAAGAATATTAGAAAATTAGATCACGTGCTATTGTTTCGAAAGGCGAAGAGCTTTGCTGTTACCATTCCTCGTTCGGCAGGTTAAGTGTCACGGATGCGCGCGTGCCGGGACCGTATCGTGCGTAGCCGAAAAATCCGGTCACGTTGTACAGGACGGTGATGAAGGTGAGCACGATGCCCAGCACTCCCGGGCAGGATAGGAAGTGCTGTGGGTGCTTCATTTTGTTCTCCACCGGCAACACCACGCCGATACCCTCGACCGCATAGACCACCGTGCTGAAGAAAGCAGTGATGTTTAGCACCAACAAGCATGAGCCAGAATTACATCCCCGGCCTTACCCAAAAAACGAAGGCAGCGCGGTAATCTCCGGAAACAGTGCCCGTCCGGACAGATCGATCGGCTCGCGAAAGATGTAGTACAGCGTGATGCCGAAGGTGACCAAAATGAGCATGTTAGCGAGGGCGGAGAAAGGCACCAGATACCGGAGGTCGCGCACCTGCGTCACAAAGATCAATGGTACGGCCGTCAGCAGGATGTAGACGCGCGTGTCCCAGTCGATGTTCAGCTCGCTGTTCACCACGTCCCGCAGGGTGGTCGCAATGAAGAGCAAGTAGACGCACACGGAGAAGAAGCTCACGATCAGCAGCGAGTAATCGATGTATGCTCTGTGTGAAAAAGAACCCGCGTTACCGATGCGAAAGGCTGGGGAAGTTTTACATGACTTACTTGGCAGCGTTTCCGAAACGTTGCGTTGCCACTGGACCATGCCGGAACACACTCTGGGCGGTTTCCGAGAAGCCAAGCACGGGTACGCGCGTTCGTTTGCATGACTTTTGCGACGTCGATACCTAAAAAAAACCAAACAAAATCGCTCAAGGTACCATCCTGCTCATATTCCCATTCCCTTATCTACGCCGACTTACCAGGAGATAAACGCAGTGTGCATAGATTATTCCCACCAGCGTCGTGCCGATGATGCCGAACACCAGTCCACCGTTGCGGAAGGCCGATGGCATCGCCAGGATACCGGTGCCGAGCGATCCTTTGAGCATATGAATGATTGTGCCATTTGTGCTGGAACGGAGTTGGCAAGGGTTAGAGCAGCTGGTGCGGAAATGAAATCTCAACGACGAGTTCTTACGAGTTGGGTTTCTTCACACGACGATGCCGAAATGGTTCATATTCGCCGTCCGCAAGTCCACTGAAAATGGGAGAGAAAGCGAAGAGGTTGTAGGGGATTGTTTTGATTAATTAATCGCTCGATCAGTCTTCATGTGACAGTTCGATTCCTTCCCAAACAAACAAGTGTGCACCTAGCAAAACCTACTTCGATGCTTCGTTGCCGGTTTTCTCGAGTTCCATTTTTGTTGTTCGCTTGCAGCACCTCGTGCTCGGTCGTAACAAGAAAAAAAAAACACTCACGCACACAGCGATTCACGATGTCGGAGAAGTGACGTGCGCATGCACGCACGCTTAGACCAACTAAACCGGCTCTGAAGAACGATCGACACACGAATGTGAGCGAGGCTTGCAGCGCATCATCGTTTCGGATAAAGGCGATAGGGTAGTGCGCGAGCGTGTCTAGTTCAAGATAAGGCAATCGTGATTCTCGCGATGGAAAAAAAAGGTCGTTTCGTGCGACGCGGCGTCCAGTGTGATTATTGAAGCTGTGACTGTACTCGTGCAATCGAAGCTATCGTTGACGGGTTTCTAGTATTTAATACCGGCTTCAATTGGTTCATTTTTTTATGAGTGCCATTTTCATCGTTCGCATTCAAAAAGCTTATCAGAACTTGGATCAAATGCGTACATTTGCTCAGTAAAATACACACGATTGATCGGAACCATTGTTCTCAACGGTAAAATATTGCTTATTCATTTATAAACACATTTTATTTAACATGTTAAAGTATATACCCTACCGTGTAGTATGCAGGTTGGGCACGTGTCATTTACTACAAGAGTTCGAATTCGTCGAAGGTTGAACCTTGCACGCGCTCGGAAAATAACATGGCGGAGCATGTCGACAAAGTAGTCGATCGTAGATTTCTATATTCATTAAATTAACCACAAAGTTCTGCTTAAACAGTTTGAGTTTTGATCTTCTGCTCATTTGCAAACAGTAAGGGACTGTAAAAGGTTCTTTACTGATCACTGTAATGATAGTGTTGGCAAAGAATTGGAAGCATAATGCAAGCAAGGTGATACAGCAATATGAGGTTTAACTTATTTGAAGGCAGTTCATCAACAGTTATTTAAATGTAAACGACATATCAATAAAGTTTCGGCAGATGCTTCATCACATCCAAATTTATACTTAACAACAACCAAACAGCCCCATTTTCATGGCTAACTTACTATAAATATTGTTAATTATTTCTGCACACATGAGAGTTTGGTAATTTTTTTTATCAACAAATTTATTTGCACAAAACATAGTTTTCTTATCCTACGGTCTAGTCAATAAAGAAAACACTTGTCATTCATAAATAGAAATAGATGCCGTTGTTCGCAGGGCTTACCGGGACGCGTCACGCCCGGTGGTCGCATGAAGCCGTGGCAATTCGCTATCCGCACTTACCATTCGGTTTGTATCTTAATTTAAGATACACAACGAACCAGCGACGGGTATATACTGTTTGTTCGGTTAGTTGGCCACCGCTGCAGCCGGCCGCCCACACTGCCCTACTCCGTGTGTTCGTCGTCCTCGGTGTAGAGTGCGATGATGTCCTTGATACTGACGTAGGCACCCGCCACCAGGGCGAAGATGGAGAACGCACCGAAGATGATGTTCTTGATCAGCACCCAGCGGAACTTGCCGAGCTCGTTCGGCCACAGGAACACGGTTTCGACGACGCACGGCACGAACAGCCCGAGACTGGAGAAGAAAACGGCACCGACGAGACCGATGAATGGTTCCAGCTCCGGCACGGCCAAACCGATGCCGCCCATCAGGATCATGATGCCCGACCGGATAGCGATCTGCGAGATCATGTGCTTGTTCTTTGGTATTTTGTCGTGGATCTTGCGCCACAGAATGTCCATCGGTACGTAGAACTGCAGCCCGAACGTAAACAGGATGGCCAGCGCGATAAGAATCTGTGCAACGATCGCCAGTCTACGGGAGAAGGGAAGCAAAAACAAAGCGGATGAGTATTACAGCACATCAACCCTCGGCTCACAACCGCTTCGTCGTCGTCTGTCAACTTACGTGTCCTCCAGTGGCAGATTGAGGGTAATGCTTCCCTTCGCATCGTCACCGAAGCGCACGTAGCCGAAGAATCCAATCACGGCGTACAGCACGATGACGGTGCCCATGGCCGTGTTCAATACTCCCGGGCAGCCGAGGAAGTGCTGCGGTTTGGACATCGAGTTTTCCACCGGCATCACTACACCAATACCTTCCATCGCAAAAATGACCGTACTGCGGGGAGAGACAGATGGAGAGGTAGAGCGGGGAGTGTGATTAGAGATTCGAGTGCGTTCGAACGGTGACCATATGTCTGGTGAACGTACCTGAAGAACAGGGGCAGCGTGCCGAACGACGCGAACATGGGCTTGTCGTCGAACTTGAGCGAATCCTTGAAGATGTAGTACAGCGTGATGCCGAACGTGACGACGATGAACAGGTTAGCGAGGGCCGAAAACGGTACCAGATACTTCAGCTCACGGATCTGCCCGATCAGCAGGATCGGTATCATCGTCAGCAGGATGTATATCCGGACGCTCCAGTCGTTGCCGGTTTCGTGGTTGATCACATCGTGGAAGGACGTCGCGATGAAGACGATGTACACGCACCCGGCACTGAAGTATGTCGCCATGAGCGCATAGTCGACGAAGGCTCTGGCAAAAAGCACGCGACAAAAGGAGTAACAGAAGTCCAATCAATGGTGGCGTCAATGAGCGTGCATTAGCATAGGCAAACAGCATATCAGTGGGTAGGCGATAAACAAGCGCCACCGAGGATCGGGCACGGTTCGGATCGGCCTGCTCCGTCGAAGCGAATGTAGTACGCCACCGTGCCGGCCGAGATGCTGGTAATTTTAAATTCCGCAACCTTGATTCACAACCCCGCGGTACAAGGGTACTAACTTTTCTATGTCACCGTCATATGCACGGGAATATCGCAACAACAAATTAAAAAAAAAAAAACAAGCTTCATCAAACAACTCTATTTGGGCAGACGACTTTGTCGGTTTTGGCGACGGAAGGTCTCGGGTTGGTGTGTGCTTTTGCCACCACTTGCTGCAGTTGATGTTGAAGATGATCCACGCGTAGCGTTGACATACAGAACGGGCCGGCGGCCGACAGTGCACACACACACCTTTTATCACTCATTATGCATATCGGGTGTTGTGTAATTAATTAAAATGCTTATCATCACGCGCCGCACCGCGCTGGGGCGATTGTTTCCTGCGGTCACTGTGCTGGAGGCCGTGCTGAAGCTGAAGCGGACAACCCGCGGGTACTTACTTGGAGAAGCCGGCCAGGGGTCGTAGTTTCGGTGGCCCGTACTGGAAGACACGTTCGGCCGTTTCCGCAAAGCCCAGCACCGGTATCCTCGTTCGCTGGCAGACCATGTGCGAGGTTTTGACCTGCGGCGAGACACGTGAGCGGACAGGAATTAGTAATCTAGTAGTGTGGAGTCTAGGCCATTGGGAATGGAACAGCAATGCTCCAGTGACTCAGTGACACAATCATCGACGCGAACGGTGGATCGTTGATCCTGAAGTTTATAGCTTCGTATTTCCGGAAACGAAATCACCGGCACGTTCCGGCTGAAGGTTTTTTAGCCGTTTATGGGACGCGAAATGATTTTGTTATGTTGAGGTGTTTTATGGGCATCTTGGCTGCAGTAACCGGTTCGAAAACGATCTAGCGTGGGATGCAACGTTGTTGGTAGTTGGTAGATGAAATCTCCATGGAAATGTCACAACGGGCACAACCAAAACAATAACAAAACGTTATTGCTTGACCTTCGAATAAACGCTCTATTTATATATTGAACGTTTTGCTGTCAATAAATAACATTGTACGGGACGTGTTATCACCGCGTGCGAAAATTAATTAGTAGTTGTAAAATAAACGTGACAGCTCCATTCATTAGTTATCAATCCTTACTGTAGCGCTCGAAGTTCAATAAAGATTAGAAAACGCACCGTGTGGGCCATCTTCAAACGTTACAATGGCTTACTATATGTAGCTACTAGTAGTCATTGTAGTAGTGTTAGTGATAGTAGCGCCATCGTTCGACATCAATCAATACTCGATCTTTCCGCCTCTCATGGGTGGCGTTTTGGAAAACAATACAATCAGCTACGAGAGCCGCGTGAGTGGAACGATAAATAATGACATTATTAATTACGACACGGCCCGTATCACAATATTGGTCCGGCGTACACGGAGGAGCACCTTCTTACTATAAACAATAAGCACACGGCGTGGGCAGCACCATGCTCGGCACATACTGTGGGGCATATAAATCATGCGAAACGAAGTAAATCATCTTTATTGATACGCCCGTAGCGCGATAATACCTACCGTTCCATCGTTCATTAACCTTATCGAAGCAATAACGGCGTGCATGAATGAAGCGCCGAGGCTCATCGCAACGGAAGGACGAACGTGAAAACGTCACCGGTAACTGTCGCCAATTGTCGGTAGATTAGTGTAGCTTGGAGTGAGGGGATAAAGCACTATCCCGGGTATCGATCGCTGCATGCTGCAACAACCGCTAACTAACTGCCCTTCCGCAAGGGCATCGATACACCCACCGTACATGGGGCTGCAGCATAGGTTCTGGTTTTTGCGACTGCTTCCGCATCGTGAAAGATGTGCGGGTTTGCCATGTACAAGAGGGCAGGTCAACGGTTGGACTACCAGGCGCAGCCAGAAGCACCGTAAGGATCACCTTGAGAAGCAAACGATCAAGAACGGCCCATACACTTGAACCCCCGGCCGCAGAGCTCTGAAAGCCAATGAAACTCTCAAGCTTCAAGGCTAACTAGATTGCGATGGTGGAGCGTTCATCGGTCGGAATATTTATCCATTTTTTTTATGTATGCATAGTATTGCACGGTTATTGAACCTAGCAGGGCTTATCTTTTCGACCGATAGCAAGTTTGCGAAACTTTGAAACAGAAAAAAAACTATTAGAGCTCAATGAAGGGAGGGTTAGAGTGAAGCATCGAAATAATCACAATTCTAGACGAGACAGTTTCAATCGACTTTGAATGGATGATTGTGATGAGTGGCTATAAATTTCCACTTGTAACACGTGCCATCCCCTGCCATTACGACACTGCGGCATGTCGTGTCCACGGAGTGCAACCGAATGACTAATACGCGTTCAGTCCGTTGCACAACGGCTCATTTCCGACCGACGCGATCGTATCGCGGTTGTTATGATGATTCGCCAAAAGAACAAACGTGGTCACCAAAAATCAATCATATGTGATCGGATCTCAGCTCGAGCGGTAGGGTCAGATAGGTAGGGACCTGGCAGACAGATAGGTTTTAACAATGGACCTGGGCTTGCTTCCCCCCCCAAATTCCCGCTCGCTTACCAGTATATGCACGCAGTGTGTACAGATCAGCCCGATGATGACGGTACCGATGCCACCGAACAGTAGACCAGCGTTTTTGAACGCTACCGGCATGGCCAGAATGCCCGTACCGAGGGAACTCTTCAGCAGGTGGATCAGCGAGCCGGCCGTACTGTTCGGCTTCTCGATCTGTCGGTGCTCGAACGGGTTGTACTCGGCATCGGAGATGATCTGCGAGTCGGCTAGTTTCGTGCTGCAAACGAAAGACGGTGTTATTAGAACGACTTTGCTTTCTGACTGAGCGTGATTGATTTCTTATCGCTATCGCACACGCCGCCAGCTGGTTGACAACAATCTACGCGCGGGCCACGGCGCTACTGGATCGTTTCGCTTTAGTAGCAGTATCATTCAGAAGGGCACTCTAAAAGACGCACGTCAAATGGAGTACTCTGCCGTTTACGAGCTGGTTGATCGATCTGTAGATAACTCGATTTACGAGCAATAAGCTGTCAATCGAGGCGAGCAATAAATTTTGGACGCGACCGAGTGGCACC
>JXXA01014342.1:0-11000 GCA_000956255.1 Anopheles punctulatus
GGTGTTGGGCGCGGAAGGAAATTAATTGAAAAATTGATTAAAACATTTGCCGTCATCTGCGCGCTGGCAGTTGCGTTCCGTTTTCAATGTAAACTGTAGCAGCTCCGGGGAGTAGTAATTTTTCCATTTGATGGACACGCGGCGGAAAAGATAGTTCTGTGTGACGTGGCAAGGGCTCGCTCGAGTCCCAGTTTCGGTAAGGTTCGAAGGAAGGAAATCTCACAACGCACGACGGAAGCGCGCTCGACTTCCAAATTGGTAAGAGCGCACTGCACAGCAGCAGCAGGTCAATGGCGCGGAAATGGTTATTGTTTGCCGAAATATTTTTTTTTTTTCACATTCAGTGAGATCCGCTGGCGATCGTGGATGTTGTCTATGCAAGGGAAATTTATTTTATCAGTTCGATCGAGTGAGGTGTATCGGTAATGCTTAATGGTACAGTGGGAATCAAACCTTCCACAGGATTCCTAGCATGTATTTCAAGAAAGGTTATTGTCGTCAAGTCTGAGACTTGATGTTAATACACTTTTGCCAACAGATGTTTATAAACATAAACGTAAACATGTAGTGAATTATTGAACACTTATCGTATTTTTCAAGAAAAATATTGTAAACAAAATGTTGTAGAATTTAATCGCTACTTTGGATTGTGATTCTAGAATTCCGTTTTAATCAAGACGGTTAGAATCGCTGCTGGAGTGGTTAGTGCATCGTAAATACAGAATTTCCAAAACGTCGGATGCATGTTGGCCTTTCCGAACGCAGCAGAAACGGCGAAACAAGGGCAATATCGAACGTTGATCGCGATTATTATATGAAATGGACTGCATACGATACAGTTACACATAACAGAGCATTATGTTAACCATGCGGAAGAAATCAATAACAGAACAACAGAAGGTGATGGAGCCTAACAGGTGTTTAGTGTTGTAAATCTTGAACTCTGCTTGCTCACGCACCGATCGTACCGTTCGATGCTTCCGGAGAAAAGAAATGTTCTGACCTCTCGCACGATAATGAGCGCACCGGCCAGCCAACAAACCTCATTAAATGCAAAGTGTTGAAAGCATGATTGCTGAGTGGGCCGCGCCGCCGGACCAGCAGCCGGACTTTGTGAATGTGTTTGAAATTTGTATCTCCATTTTAGCTGCCCGCAAACAAGGTGTTTAGGGAAATTTCATAATTACCAGTGCAAGCGGTGGTGTGCAAAAGTATGCAACAGTGTGCGGTGATGAATGTGGGGTTGGAAAAATGCCTCGATGCGTCATTGCGAGCAAGATGAAAGCTAGTTTTAGTGCTTGTATAGCGAATAAAGAAACGAAATTGTATCGATTCATTCTATTAAAAAAAAAACATATCCTATATATGCTAAGCGATCGGTCAAACGATTGTGCCAGTTAATATTCTGAAACGTTCAATCAGCATGGTGTCAGACTGTTTGCGGGCTTTGCGGGACCCACCGACACGTCCAGCCAACTACCGAACCAAACGCCCTTCCCCAAGTGCGGCGGATCATCGTTCGGATGATCATGATGATCATGATAATGATAAATATGTTATTATGCGCCTACCTTTTATCGTCGGCCCGCTCGTTCGTACATCGAAGAATGTGTAGGAAGCTCGGCCACGACGAAGATGAAGCGGACGGTGAACCATGCACCGCTTGTGCGCTCTTCCGATTCTTCGGTTTTTGCTGCGTTGCACGGTTTGCTCCCTTCCTTTTCGGGTGAAGGGAACCACTGGCCCGGCCACCGATTGCGGGGTGTGTAGCCGGTCGTCGCTGGTCGGTCGGTGTGCTGACGGCGATCGTCAGCCGAAGCGCAATATTGCGCAGATCGTAACTGTTTATGATCTATTGATACATGAACGCGATGATTCGTATTTATGATGCAAACGTAATCGTTTATCCTATGGAAGAGATTGTGCAGCCGCCCTAGTCGTGATTCGTATTCGTCTTCCCACAGGGTTCTATGTTTCCATCGGGGATTGTGGAGTGCGCCAGAGTGAAAGAGATCGTTTTCCATGTGACAGGTGTATGGCAAAATTGAAATCGTTGTGATGCGTTCCTTTCCATAATGTACATGCGCTTGGAAAACTTCCTGTGCAACGGGTCGAATTGAGGTGAGCTTCAAATTGAACAATACACAATTAAGTCAGTTTAAACAGAAATGAAATGGCGTTGGCAAGCGGGCTGTGCAGCAATCGATTAGAGTCGAAGTAGTGCTGTGCCCAACCCAACGGAAAAGCGACGGCCTGCTTCGATCGATAAGCCTATGAGTGGTTGTTGGGGCAGCGGAGTACAGCAAGCCCCGGCGCGGATTGCTGGTGTTGGTGCGCATGTTCGGCGGCGGGTGTGCACAAGAAGGAAGCATTGATCACCTTCGCCTGAACGGCAGCAGCAGCAGCATTGTCCATATCCACAGAAGCCCGCCTACATCTGCGCTCGCGCTGGCTGCCGCAAACGCAAACAGCCTCCGATGGCTGGTGCAGAAGCAACGACTAACCGTTTCGATACCGGATCCCTGGAGGCAAGCTGTATCATTTTCTTACGATCGAAGGCCGACTTTGCACGAGTTGCGAGCACCCGGAGCAGCCGTCCGGGGTTTTTTTTTTGTCTTAGACGGAAGAAGTAGATCCGAGTTGGCGGTGTACCAACGATATTCCGAATGCTAGCTGGCGGGTGTAATTTATTATTTAATGTGCCGCGTGCGCGCGGCCGCGTGCACGCTCTCTCTCTCTCTCTCACACACACACACACTCACCCACCCGGGGACGAACCGAGTTCGACCAGATGATCGTGTTTCAATCCTCCAGCACCACCAGCACGAGCATAACGAGAGCCGTAAGCTTTTGTGTCCGCTCGCGGACTCGTCCGCCCGGCTTTCGTCCTGGTGGAGGTCGATTTTGCAGTGCTCGGCAGATTTTGAACCTTCCCCAGCACAGTGGTGCCGCATGGGTGTCGCACCGATAGAGACGGAGCCGTTCGAAGCCCTCGCGCAAAGGGCTACCACCATGCAGCCCGGGGCCGAAGATCAACGATTGACGAAGTCGCGAGACGGGACAGAATTTACAGCCAACCGTGCTGTGTGCGATCGATCGAAAGGAGCGGAGAGAGCAAGACAGAACGTACCATACTGTGCCGTAATGTTCGGCGGCAGCGATCCGGTGGCAGCAGTAGGCTCGTGGAATTGAATTGAAATAATTTTGATTAATTGCTGATTCAGCGAAATGCAATTAACGATAAATACGGTAGGGAAAGGTGGAATTATTGACCTTTTGCTGCCGCTCTCGCCAGGATGCCCGGTCGGTGGAGGCTGTGTACAATGGGCGATTTGTGCATGTGTGCGCGAAGAGTGTGCACTTTGGCGGTTGGCAAACGGTCGCCGCACCAACACTCGCAAACGATCGCGTGTACGGCGGTGCGACGGTGCACATTGCCATCCATCCAAACATGACCTTCCTTGCAGCGCTAGAAAAGCAGGGGGACGTGAGTGAATGATCGATACCGGAAAGGGAAAGGGTGATAATGGAGGAGGACCGAGAGAGAGAGAGGGGGGGGGGGGTGGGCATTCGATGCATCATCCATTGGTATTTACGGAACCGTTAGAGCAAAGGGCTCCGAGCGATGGTTGCAGTGAGTGAAAAGTGCATGGTGGCATTTTTCTTGCCACACAGAAGACCGTAACGCTGGTGGATTGGGATGCCGACGGCAGAGTGAACGTTTTGTGCTCGTGTGTTGCAGTGTTGCAGACCGCGGCTTAGCTGGCCGCGGGTGGCGGAGGGTTTGGCGAGGTTTGCGTTCGTAGGTATCGGCGGGTGCATTGATTGGTTCCGGCGAAGGAGAAATGGGAAGGTCGTTTGTCGCGGGAAAATTGCCTTTGTGGTGTCGCATTGTCGCTGTCCTCGTCGGGTCGGGGAAAAGGGTGCCTGTGTGTGCCTGCTGCAGTTGGTTGGCGTTGGTCGTTGGTGGCAAATTGTTCGCTTCTATCATGCGATCATTTCATCCCTGAGTTTGTGTGAATGCTCGGCTACTGGCACATGGGTTTAATAATGGGAAATGGTTGTTTAGAACATTTCAGAAGAAGGCGGGATTTTAGTGCACGATTTTTGTAGCACAAACGAGATGGGAAGCACAAAATGGGATGTTTATAAGATGAAAAATGTAGAGGTTCTTACATATTGAAGTATTTATTCCTGTGTATGCACTACTAAACTAAATTGGGAACTTTCTGAAAACAACCATGGAACCATTTCTTATTGTTTTTACACAAATTTTGCTGTCAATGAAAAATCACCAGCTCGACAAACACTTACACCGACATATGCTGCAAAATATTAAAACATATTAAGCGACCAGAATGTGATTTGGAATATGTCTGATGAAAAATTATTTATTTTTGTTATCACTTTCACCTGACTTTTTGTAAAAAAAACTTGTTCTTGTGATTGAAGTTCAAGCTAAAAGCTTCACTAAACAAATTAAATTACTGCCTAGGGTAACGTGTGAAGTTACTCAAGTTTTCTCAAGTGTTAGATGTTTATAATGCAAAACTGAAAAAAACAACAGTTGAACAATATTATGCTTTCCAATTAGTATTCTAACGGCAGCAATATCTTCATCCAACATGTTCCACAGTCATCGTTGGAAATGATCATCCCTTCCACAACCGAATGAACGTTCCAGCTCGGTTTAACCTCCGCCCAAACGTCTCCAATTAATCAAATCCAAAGCTGCGAAGCCCCAAAATTGCCATAACGCGCACTCCCCCTCGACGATGAGACACGGTTTTTTTTTTTTTTGTTGTATCATGATCGCAACTGTGGTATTTTGTTCGAAGATGTGGACGCAGATATCAGTGATGCGGTAGGTTGAACTTACCATCGTACCGTCGTGTGTCACCTGCGCCCCGAAACACGAAGGTGGCTCACAGATCACGCTTCAGCGAGCGAACTGGCGGGTCTCCCGCTGTCTTATAAAGTCATCGTGTGTCATCCGGGAGAGGCTTCGCACGAGAGCGCAGACCGGTGGTAGGAGGTTCGCGTCCCTGTGAAGGTGTGGAGTATTTTTTTTGATAAAACGATCGGGCAATCGATCGTGGCGAATGTCGTGGCGGACTTGCCGTCGTCGTGCCGTGGTTTCTTTTTACACCGCCAGCCGTGGTCGGCAGTAGCGCACCTTGCGTCGCACGGTCGGCAGGAATCAATTTCGTGGTGGGTTCCGTCGGTGGTAATTTATTCCAAAATTGATCGGTCATTCAGACGCGTACGTGACGCTATGCGCAAGCCAGCCGGCCAGCCAGCCAGTACACCGATACGCCGCGAATGAAATGAAGGAAACGTAGAGGATGCGTACTTCGTACGCATGATGGCAAGGTTGAAGGCTGGGTGGTGGATCGAACGACCCGTGGATCGTGGGTGCTGTCACTGCGGCACTGCGGCGATACGTGAGACGGAGCGATAAAGCTGGAACACCTTCACACTTGGGGATATGTCTGTTTGAATTCGGCGATCGTGCAATCGGGGCGTTTCGAGGCCGTTTCTGGCGTCTAAGCTGGAAAAAAGGCATCCGGCCCATGCAAATCCCATTTGCGGCTCGCTTCCATTCTGATCCATCCAACGACGATCGCTGACAGTATAATCGGGAAGTTTGTGTGCCGCAGGAGAAATGGTGTCAGAATGGAGGGGTCAACGTCACAGGTTGTTCGTCAAGAATGTCATCCCAAACGAAAGCCATCTTCTCCGGCGACGAGCGTTTCGATGTCACTTGATTTACTGCGTAAAGAATCGATCGAACTGCGTACACACATCTTTCGCGCGGTTGTAGGTGTGATGTTTACCCATACTCACTCAAACAAACACACACACACACACAGAGCGCTGCTGCTCCAATGACTCACATTTGCTCACACGCCACAGGGCCAACCCCAATGGGTGGTGTGCGTATGTGCCCCATGTCGATTTCGAACCCGCTAACGACCTGCAACGTGCATGGAATGATAAAATGCTCTTTGTTCTGTTTGGATTTCGAGCTTTCGAATCGCTTCCCGGGATAAGGTTAATCGCCCATACATTCTGCGTTGAAATGAGACACGCGTTGTGTGCGTACCTCCGTTGTGAGCGAAATGAGCTGAAGAGCAGAGCAAATGCAGCGCGGGTTTTGTTTCAAGACTTTTTGCACACTTAAATAAATAAAGGCGACGGGGAATAAAGGCGATCGATTGGGTTGTGTGTTTTTTCCGTCCGATAACCTTGACGGGATTTTGATTTATAGTTCAGTTACATGTCGTTTTTTGCAACAACATCTGCGTCAACTACCTCGACAGCACATTTAAACACGTTTCCGTACGGCAGCTAGGCCACAAATGCATGCAAATTCGGTGCGTTTGCATATTTGCGATCCTTTTGGGAGCTTGTTGGGATTTGTCTGCTACCCAGGAAAAGGCAAAGATAAACTTTTTTTTCCTCTCAAATCAATCTGTGAGAATTATTTCGAGTTGAAGTAATATTTGAATCTTAACTGCCGTGTTATTCCTCCAAATACAGCACGAATTTCTCACATAAATCTCACCCCATCGGGACAGCTCATCACCGATGGAACGAAGAAATGAACGCTTGGAATGTTTGACCGTAATCGATTAGATGCAATCGATAGGCTATCAAGAAGTTGGGCTCTCCTCTCCAAAGTACCTGTAAACTATGGGGCCGCCCGAAAGTAGGTTCGATTACTTTTCAATTGCGCCGGCGAGTGGTGGCGTGGTTGGATGTTTCCCCAACACATTCCGGACATATTTCTGCGATCCCGGGCAGCAACGGCCGGCCCAGCACCAGAAGCACCCTTCAGCACCCTTCAGCACCCTTCCAATCGCGCGCGATCGTGCCGTCAAATTTCATGCGGTTTAAAGTAGACGAAACATTTGGGCTCCTGTCGGGTCCGTCCCACTTGGCGCACGCGGTGGTACCCGGGTAATCGATGATACCCGGGGCTTTGCCCCGCAACCAGCCCACTTTATGGAGTGATCACAATGACGTGATGCCCCCGGGGTGGGGCAGTAATAACGTTGGTGTGGGTCCGGGCGTGCTTGTGTGGGAATGACTTGCAACTGCTGGCCGATTGTCCGCGGTTGAACAACGCTGTTGAACCGCAGATCTCCGGAACGAACGCGCAATGTAAACAATGTAGCACCGGAGCTCTACCGGAACAGGTTGGCTAAAGGCTGACTGGGGTGCCTGATTCGTGTGGCCAAACACATTCGGGAAATTGGAGAGTGTGGCGGTAAGCACCTGCGCAACGCGCAAGGAGGCGCAAGACGACGACGACCACGAGATGAAGGAGAACAACTGAAACGGAGCACCATTATGCTTATGATTATCAAATGAAATTGAGCTATGCTTCCGTCGAGTTTGGGTTGAGTGGCCGAGGGGCGCACACCGGACAAGGGTTGCAATGCGGCGAGCCTACGGGTGGTGGTGGTGGTGGAGGAGGACGAGGTAGCGAAAAATTGTGATTTACGGTTGTTTTTTTTTCTTTCTTCCTTCCATCACTTGTTGCCTTACCGCACCACCTTTGCCTCCCTCGCCACCGGTGTCGTCCCATTCGCCGATCAACCTGATCAGCAACGCGCAGCCTCCGCGCAGGGGCGTGGAGGGGCGTCGAGGGGCCGATTGGCGATCAGGAAATTACTTTCTCACACCTTTTAATTTTTCGATAAAGATCCAATCCATTTGCCACACATCGCCGTTCAGGCACACACAGCCATAATGAAGTGATCTAGTAAGGTCCAAACACATTCGGCACTCGGCCAGCGCGCCGTCAGGCGAGCGGGAGGGGTTTGGAGGGTTTTCCTTTCGGCGTAGCGCCTTCTGGTGGGGTTTTATGGGTGGCCGGATGAATTTCACCCGGCTCACCAATGGCTGGAATGTGCTGCGCACGTCAGTCAGCGCAGGGAGGCACCGTACTTCCGCTCGTAGCGTTCGTTCTTGATGGCCACGGTCTAGATCGTCGTAATTTGGACCGGATCGATCGCTACCGGCGGGAATGAACTGGCTGCAGAGGCGAATAATTGAACCTCCGGTTTGTCAGTGTCCGGGATCGGCAAACATTACGCTCGAAAGCGGCTACCGCCACCCGTTTCTTCCCCTTCGCTCCTTCACGGAAAAGCCAATCGTGCATAGGCGCTGGCGTGGGGCCGCGTTATTAGGGAGCAAAACTTTCTACCACCAAAACCTTTCGATGACTATCGGGCCGTGCGGTAGCTTGCGGCCGGGCAAATTGACTCGATTGACTCGGGCACGCCAAGCACCGTAAAATTCAAACGGTAACAGGTAATGCGGCGACAGTACCACCACGGCTTTTTAATGACAATTTACGGGTTTTGTTGATCTCGATTTGATTAGGCAGCCCGGGTTGCTGGTAACGCCGCACTTCCGCCACCAGCAGCTGTCTTTCGAAGCCTTTTCGTGCACTGCGTGCGCATGCCTGGTGGAGTTTGAATATGAAATTTGAACACTGCGATCATGGCCGATTACGTTGGAGTCTTGAAGCGTTTATGTGTGCTTCACTGCTTTAAACCACATAATCTCGAGAAGTATTCAAAAAAAAAGGCTAACATTTACAATACCGAAATGTCATAATGTTTGGACTTCATTTTTGACGCATTTCTTTCCAACGCCTGTCCCACAGTGAGCTCGTTTCACAGGGGGAGCCGTCAGCTTTCACAATCGACGGCTATGCTCCGTGTGCGGGTGGAACGCGCGAAGATGCAAATGTTGCACTTGCACGGTCAAGCATAGTGTAAGCGACACTTACTGCAGTGCAGACGAGCTTCGAACTACCTGCCACTTGGACGCTTGGCTCGCTCGCTCACGTATGTACGGTTGGCATGAAAATGGGTTGGTGCTCTCCCGCACCACCCGTAGATCCGATCGACGGTTTCGTCGAGCAAACAAACACAATCCAACCGTTGCGCGGCACCAAGGGAAGACTGTATTAAATAAAATTAGCATTATCGAGAAATTTAATCTGCATTGCGCTGAACTTTAGGTCGCCTCCCTGCTCGTCTCGGCTTTCCTCAGGCTCAGGCTTGCGTTCGCTAGGAGGAATGAAGGGCGGTGAAGGACGGGTGGATCGCTTTTCGGTTCTGCGAGCAGCTAGCGAAATAAAGTTGTACGCCCCATACAATATGCTCGCCGAGGCTCGCTTCCCCCGGGCGAGTTCCGTGTCCTAGAGCGTATGCCAACGTGTCGGCTGCATAACGATATGCAAACGATGCTGAGCCAGTGCCAGTGGGCGAGGGTGTCGTTCGGAATAGAAGCGGAATCGGAAAGTCACCACAGGCACACACCGTACGTACCTGTCCGCGTGCCGGTAGCTCGCTGCTGCCCGTCCGGGTCGTGTGTTGCATTCGGGTTGCATTCCGAAACGTCCGGTACACTCACTCACCTACCGCTTTTGACCCTGACGGTGGGGTGTCAGCTCGTGTTTTCAGTTGCACCTTTGGGCAGCAAACAGGAGCGGTGCGAGTGGTACGGCGAGGCCGACGTGTAGGTGTACCGGGCGGACACAATGTTGCCCGGAAAGATGTTGTTCTTGCGCTAGGTTCGGCGCGGATTACACGCCTCAAATACGTACTGGAGGGTTTGGATTAATCCTTCCAAACGCGAGGGTCGTGCTCAGTGAACAGGCGTACATAACAGCAGATCAGTGCGGAAGGAAGGCAATGTTTGACTGCGTGCTTTTATCTTTCAATCTTTCCGTGTCATGGTACCGTGACTTAATCATTGGCCACTCGGGGTGATAGGTATTAGCAGTGTGTTCAGCGTTTGAAGGGGCGGCACAGGGTCGCGTAACATTTCAGCCACTGGATAAAATACTTCTCTTCCAGCTTCGGTACATAACAATTATTCAATTGTGGAATGTTTTATATCCAGTAATTATAACTGTTCGGCTTTGAAGCAGTTTCGATTTCACTGCAACTGAATGCTAGCATTTAATGCCAGCTGATGCCTATATATCAATTTTGAAAGTGTTAAAGCATTGTTCTTCTTTTATTAATTGTGTAGTTTATAAAGTTCGGGCTCGGACTTACTGTTCGGGCATTACTAAACCCTAGTTATATTCATGTGAAACCAATATGAAGATTTTCTGAGACAATTTCTCACGTCCTTCAAATGTGGGGCGAAACGGAAGCCTCATAAATTTCCACAATCCGTAGACACGCGGTTACCGTTGCTTTCTGCTGTGTGTTTTGTGGTTAAAACTGCATTGACACGGCAATCAAAGATCGCACATTTAACGGTTCATGTGCGTGTGGCTCTGAATGGAACGGTACGGCAGTGAGGCGCTTCCTCTCCATTCCATGTTTCGTTTTTTGCCCTCCCAATCGATCGCATTTATTTTGTTTGTCGCCTTTTTTTTATTCTAAATCTCGTTCCTAAGTGGACTCATGCAAACTCTGTTAAGCCACGGTTGTCGATCCGAGCGCAATTGTTTGTTTGCTGACCAAATTGTATAATAGCGCTGTGGTTGCTTGCAATGGTGAGAAAAAAGTAATTCGCTCAACTTAAGGCGACGCGAAACGGTGCCTCTATAACGCTGGTTGTTGACGGCAAGGGGCAGCAGGTGGCATGGATGCGGTTGTGGAATAGAGACAAGGCATAAAAAAAAATCGAATGACTGACGGTGATTATGGGCCGCTCGTACTTGCACAAAGCTATCGGCAATCGTGCATATGATGATGGTGGCGTTTGATCGTCTCTCTTGCGCGGTCGGGCTGCGGCTGCTGCTGCAGAGCTGGAAGCCTGGAGGCCGCGCTAGGAAGTAGTGTAGCAAAGCGCGCAGCATAACATAAATCGATCTAATTTGGTATTTTCTCTTTCTCTCTGTTCCCTCACACGCGCTGGCCGGCATCCGTCGTCGGGATCCGGATGGCGGTTTGGTATCGGTTTTGTAGGAGAAACAACAGTTAATGAAGATTTACCGCAACGGCTGGGGGCGGCGGCAG
>JXXA01014345.1:0-14877 GCA_000956255.1 Anopheles punctulatus
ACACACACACACATAGAGATACACAATTAATAGTGCGTAACCACAACCGGCCTGTTTGCCAGCCGAGCTGCCGCGCCACGGTTGCGTAAACACGGCCAAAAGTCGTAATATTCGCAAATATCGAACACCTTTTAAGAAACTGTTTATGACACCGTCGCCCCGGAACCGCTCGCCCCGCCGGTACGCAAACGCAATCGTATCGTTTTCTCACGCCCACCAGCAATTTGCGGTCATCACGGGCTGCAGCATCATCATCACCCCCGTACACCCGTTCGGACGGTACTCGTCAAACGTTCGATCGATCGCGGGGGAGCGGGCTGGAAAAGCCCCGCCGAATGTGTTAATGATAATTAACCAAACACTAACGATAGGAGCGAACGGTGGGGAAGGGCGGAGGGGGTCGAAGACCCGAGAAACCGACCGCCTGTTTCGGGACAACTACAAACGCCCGGCAGCTAGCGGGCGGCACATTTGGAGAGGCGCGCACTGTTTGCACTTTCCATTTCCACCCGCCCAAAGTAATCGCCCGGTTAAGGAGAATGAAAAGAATTGTGTTGTTTTGTTGTTGTTGTTTTTTTTTTTTTTAATGTGTGTTGAAGTTTCTATGGATGCTTCATCGCGGCTTTTGCTGCTCGTACTGTTGCTTCCCTTCTCAATTTTCCTTCTCAAGGAAGGCTTTGATTTCTATTGATTTTTTTCGTCTCTTCTACGACACACACATACACACACCAAAACGCAAAGTTTGTTCCGCAGCGATAGATCATCGGTTTTGGAGGGCTCGTTATCGCCCACGAACAGCACAACCGGAGACTTTGGCCCCTGGTGCCCACGGCCAAAGCTGCTGCTGTTAGTCGTCCCTTTTTTGCAACGCCTGCTTTGCGCATGTTCGCACGGCGGTTTGATGAGCCTGTGAAGGATCCTAGCCTACTGCGGTTTGCCTGGGAGCTGAAAGCGGAGAGCACAAGAGAGAATACAGTTTCCAAACAATTAAAACATATTTGTACTTGCCGAGGAGATTTGTCACCGATTATAAAACCCCTCCGCCCAGCCTTTTTGTTCGAACGCAATGGAAAGGTTGTCATGTTGACACGATTTGCCTTTCCGAGCCTTTCTCGCACATAACTCACGGCAGCAGAAATTGTGCTTCACTTCAAACGGGAAACATAATTGAAAGCGACATTTGAATAAAACCATAATTCTCTACGCTCAATCGGACGATTGAAAATGATGGTAAAGAATCAAAAAAAAAAACACATCGTCATCGTGGTTCTGTCCCGCGCCGGGAGGGACCTACAAGCGAAAGAGTCACAGCCAGTTTCGTACCGATCAGTCAGGATCAGGCTTATCTGTTCACCTTTCCCCGTACCGAAGCGAGGGGGGGGAATTCATTCATTCACATTCCCCCTCCCACCAGCCACAAATGCCGCTCGATGTGTGAAAAGTTCGATTGTAACGCTATGGTAGCTAAACATGACCTTCCCCGGCTGTAGCGAAAGATTCGATCTTATCTTAATCTCGGTCTCGAAAATCTCATCCGCGAGATCGCGGCCGTGGGTCAACACTCCACTGTCACCCGCTATTAAACAGCCCAGCAACAAAGAAAAATAAAAATAGGTGGAACACCGACCGACAACACTGGAACACCGGCCGTACAACGACATGTTGATGATTTCATTTGCCGGCCTTAATCCTTCCCGTACTCGCGGAGCGTGCCTGCTAGGTTAGGAATGCGCGCTGGAAGCCGAGGTAAAAAGGCAACATCGCCAAGAAGTTCTCGGTGCTCGTCCGGGGACCCCTCGAGGGTGACCGATAATAACGCACTCTCCGCCGGCGGCGGCCGCGGGCATAAAAACTATAAATTTAATACGTTTATTTTGACACTTCTATGGCGCGAAGGTGTGCGCGCGTTTCTGAGGCTGCTCGCCCGTCCGCTCGTTCGGCGGGAGTTGTTCCTGTTTCTAGCACGGGTATCGACATCGTGACGGGTCCGCCTCTTATCCATTCTTCCCAGTGCCCGGTACCTATTAGCAGCGAGACCCTACATTCCGGTTTCGATTTTGATTTCTTTCTTGCTCTTGCTTCTCGGCGCTCACAAAACCGTCACCCAAACGCGATCGCTTCGTTCGTTCGTCCGTTGTTCATCTTAAGCTTTAATAAATTTAACCCCACTTTGCGAACGGCAACGCTCTAAGCGCTTGAAGCGCTTTCGAGGTGCTCGAGGTGCTCGCTTATCAGCCTATCAACCGTCGTCTGGTTTATCGATTCTACCCCGGCACACTGGAACACTTCCCAGGCCGAAGTAATCACTCACGAGTCGATTAGCGTGAAGCGAGCGAATGATCAACAGCTGTAATGGTGATTTGGAAAACATAACCCCATTCCCAAACCTCGCTCTCGCACAAGATCGCTGAAGCGATCATTTTGACAGGCGGTGGACAATTTACCCTCCAACAGAGCCACTCGAGCGGACCGAGTGCAACACTTAGATGAACAAAACAAATGTCTGGTCTGATCGCCCATTTATGGACGCGTTGCGGAATCATAATGCTCGCTCCCCGCAATGAGTCCGTGCCCGTGTTTTGTGTTGTGTTGTGTGCACGCACTAAAGAGGCAACCGCGCGACGGCAGACAGCACGGGCCGTAGCATGGGTTCGAATTAGTTGCCGCGTGTAGTGTCACCGTGTCAATTGTTTAATGACATTTAATTAATTAATTTCCCTGCACTAAAGCGTCGGATGGAAAGCGGATTGGAGGGGCGGGGGGGGAGGGAGACGCTTGTTTGGAGTTCTATTTTGGTTTATACAGGGAGGGACAGAACGTTCGGGGCTGGTACTGGCCTTCCCTGGCGCGAAACGCCGGCGTAATTGTAATATTTGCAAACTATTAAGCTCGCCCTTTGCCTATTGATACTGATCGTTTATGAATTGTGTGCTCACCTTTCTCTCGTCTTCTTCTTCTTCTTCTTTCTCGTCCTCCTCTCTATAGGTGGCGTTGCCCCTGGACCACCAGCAGCTGCCATGATCATGGAAGGGCTAGAAACGTTGGTTGCGCCATCGCATCACACATTCCTGCTGACGGAGTCGGCGGCCGCAGCACACTTCAACGTGCTGAGCTTCGATTCGTGCGGTCTGTTTAAGACCGGCACCACGACCACCTCGCTCGGGCTGAACAACAACAGCACGACAACGCCGAACAACAACCACCACCACCCGCTGTACCACCCGTATCACCACCAGACGGCCGTCAGCACATCGACCGCCCTTGCCCACCATCAGCCCCATCATCATCATCATCATCACCATCATCACTCGGCAACTCAGCAGCAGCAACAGCAGCAGCAGCAGCAGCAGCAGCAACATCAGCAACATCAGCACAATACATCCTCCAGTGCGATCGTCTCCTCCTCGGCTGCATCATCCTCAGCGAGTGCGGCGAACTCTTCCACCGCGATCACAACGCACACGACGGCCACAACGAGCGTGACCGCATCGCACAGCCACCACCACCAGCAGCAGCAGCAGCAACAGCAGCAGCACCAGCATCACCATAACCATCCGCATCTGAGCCTGCTCAGTACGGGTGGCGGTAGTGCCGGCAGTACCGGTGGCCATCACTCGAACGACAGCACGACCCTGCACTCCGGCACCGGGGACGATCATTCGCAATCGCAGGCCGACGCACAGACGGGCGATCTCAACACACCCGTCACCACCTCCGGCGATATCCCGTCCTTCTTCGGACCGTCGACCGTCGTCGAACCGCCACCGATTACCGGTAAGTTTGCCGCGCTTTCGAACGGCACACCCGACGGTAGGGCAAGAATCTCAAAACCCCCGCTCGGCGTGCTGTGTGGTCCGTCAGCTCGTTCAGCGCAGCGGCTCATTAACAGCCCAAGATTAATCAGAATGCTGGACGTGTTTTTTTTTTTTAACACAAATGTTGGTAACTACCGAAAGGACAGCCGGACAGAAACAGAAAATTTGACCGACCCAAAAAAAAAACAAACCCAATAGTAGCAATAGTAGCGATGAGTGCGATTCCACACCGCTTTCGGTTCGATAAATCGGCAGTGCGTTAAAAGCGAACCGCTGGAGCAGAGGCTTGGCCCGGTGGCCGGTAGTAATCCGGCATTCACGATCCACCAGCCAGGCGTGCGCGCGCCCTGGCACTCGTCCGGGCGATAAATAATAATCCGTCGGAAACGAAACCGAAATCGGTCGGAAAAGCGGTGAGCTGCTGTGCGACATTCGATTCGATCGTAGCATAAATCAGCATTACGTCGGCTCACGCCGCTAGCTGGCGGGTTGCGTACGTATCGTCCTAGAGAATTGTATTCGGCAATTTCTCTACGATGCTTTCGGTGCAGTCGAGAAGTCGCTTTCTGCAGTCGTTTGGGGATGCATTGGTTGGTTATTTATTTTTTAAATTAAATCACTTGTTCACTTTTGAGGCTTGGCAAGACGCGACTATTGAGAACAGTTTAAGAAATAATCAAAAAATTAAATCATTTTATTATCATTTTATGATGGATAATAGCGCTAAGAGACATTAAAAAGGCGACTTGATAAGCTGCTTTAACGTGTTCTAACGTTTTCTACACTTGTGAAGTTTCTCTAGGACCGAACAATTTTTTATTTGAATTCTTTTATTAAATTGAATATTCTCAAACCACCACAACCACTCCTAGATCTCGATCGGAACGCGAACCGCGGGTATAAGGAATCGTTGACAGCGCTCGAAATTAATGTTCGCCCCGTATCGTCCATCAGCGGACGGACGCGTTGCGCTGCGATTGACATTGACATTCGGTAAATCGGGATCTCTAGCGTGTGGCGCGTCAAACCCACCCCTGAATCAGGATAACAACACACAAAAAAATAAGAAGAAAAAACGAAACGAAACACAAACTTATCGTGCCATACCTTCGCTACCAAGGCAAGCGGGAACGCTCGAAATCCCAACCAGGCGGACATGAGGCCCTCCGACAGGGCCGATGACGATGAGCATGTCAGCGCGGCTAAGCATCGGCCCGATTTGACACTAATTCTTTCCACAACACAAGCTCCACACAAGACCGTCGCTCCTGGGGCGGCTGTCGAGGTCTCACACCTCGCGAGCCCGCCTGCTCGCACCCTATGACGAGGGTGCCTCCAGCAGGGAGATGAGTCCAGCCTTTTCCAAAAGTGACACAAAAATAAACCACGAACCTCCCGCGCCCAGTTCAAAGGTGATCAAGAATAAGACGCGTGTGGACGGGAGAGAACGGAGCAAGAGAAGGAGAAACAAATCACCCCGCTAATCACTATTTCCGGTCCCGAAGTGAAGCCGTCCGGCCAGTTTTCGGACCCCGGGGCCTTTCGACCCTGCGTGCGTGCGTGCGTGCGTGTGTTAAATCGACATCATCATCATCACAATATTGACTTATGCGATGCCTCTCGATCGTTGCGTTGGTTGCAATCTCTCTCCTCGGCTGCGAGCAACGGGGCATCTACCACCCGGTGATTCGGGGCTCCGGGGTCGGCTTTTGTCCGTGCCACACGTCCTCCCCTCTCATCCTACCCCATCCCCTCTCCACTCACTCTCCCCCGTCGGCCCATCGATCGGAGCGAAAGTATCGAAAACATAAATTACGCTATCAGCATAAATTAACCATCGCCATCACCACGCCATCGGTGCGGCCCCGAACCGGCGGTCCTGATGTGGTCCTGATTGCGGTCCGATATTGCCGACCGTGTATTGCCTGGCGACGCGCGACTCCGTCGTAGATCAAACCCGCCTCCCCCTGCTGAGCGTTCCATTCCCCCCTACCATCGATCGGGCACTCGTGCAACTGGATCATCCCGTGATCGTGGCGTCCGAACAAGACGCTTTGGCATGCACAGGGCGCACGCAGGTTTTGAGAATGTTTCATCATACCTGGACGATGCCTTTTCGAAGCAGCAAATAAAAGCACACATTCCTGCCCCTCCCCCGCCCACCCAAAATAAGGAAACAGGATTTTGCCCGTAGCGCAACCGACGAAAGAAAAAAAAAACGATCTCGTAAGCATAAAAATCGGCAACGAAATATTAATTAGAACCTTCCCGCGTTAATTAGCAATTTCTGCTGATTTATGTTAATACGGTAGCGGTGGACGTTTGCTGAGTGCGCGGCGTTCAATCCACAGCGCGCTTTTGTGCCGCGAACGTGCGAAATGGGCTACCGAAATAAGAGAAGAAAAAAATCCCATTTTAGTGTGTGTGTGTGTGTGAGGGTATGATCGTAAAATTAGCCCGCCGAGACCACGGAATCGTTTAACGGGCTGCTTGGTACCGGGCGAAAGGCGACTGACTGGAATTGTAACCGGCGATGGGTTTTTACAGTAGTTTGTATCGAATTTTTCATTTGCTTTAGTTACATTCTATTTATTTCCCGTTTAAACGCACTCAAAGGAGCTTCGACTCGCGATCATATGCATCTTTTCGGATGGATTTATTAAAATTGAAACAAGAACGAATAAGCCTACAAAAAATGTGGACCATTTCCGGAAAAATTGCTCATGTTTTGGTTTGAGAAACAGACACGAAAAAAAAAACAAACGAAAGCATAATCACGCATCCTTTAAATGTGACTGTGTGTTCTATTTTATTTATTTACTTGTTGTTTGCTGTTTGGGTAAAGCAAAGAAATCCCTGATGCCCCGAAAGCGCACTCCAGCTCCAAAGACACCTCCATTACAACCGCTGTTCGATCGGAAAGAGACAACACCGGACAGCACCAATAACGATCGCCGGGTGCGATTAAAATTTATGGTTAATTTATGCAAACCTTGATAGGAAACGGGGAACGAGATCGGTCTCCATGTGTGTGTGTGCTTGCGTGAACAGGAATGTATGTTGAAGGAGTGAAAACTAAATAGCAATCGATAAAACGCTGAAAATTAAGGCATGTGCTTAACATGGCTATAAAAACGGAGCTTTGTGCCCTTGCTTAGTTTCGAATGGGATTTTGTTTTTGAAAAGATGTTTCATTACTTGGACGATTTCTAGGACGATCATGTGCACATTACCTTCAGGATTCAGTAACTCTATAAAAAAGGTCATTCCGTTCAAATAACTGTTTTGCAATGTATTGTTATTTAAATCTGTCTCAATTTCGTTCGTTACGGAATCCACATCTATTCGGGAATAACCTTCCGCTCGGGGGAGGAAGGAAGGGAAAAGGACACGACCACCGTGAATACATGCTTGACCAGACTTGACCCGCTAGGGACGGACGGACTTGCTCGTGGACGGAATGCGTATGTGAATCATGCCGTGTGCCGTATTCTAATAAAACCGTTTTCGTTCTCTTCCTTTGCCCATTTCGCGACCGCTAGGATCAATCGAATCGGACGATCTTTCGCTGGAGCCGCAAACCGTGTCCAGTCCGTGTGTGAGCCTGTGCAGTCCGACCAAGCAGGAGCGCAGCACACCGCAATCGATCGCCAACGAGGAAGAGGCTAGCAATACCAGCAGTACCAACACGATGTACCCGTCATCTGGTTCCCAGCAGCAGCAGCAGCAGCAGCAACAGCAACAGCAACAGCAACAGCAACAACAGCAGCAACAGCAACAACATTCACTGCATGGACAGATTCGTGTAGCCGGTTTGGCAAGCGTCACGGGTGGCAGCGCCGATATGCAGCACGGTGGTACCGCGGACGGTGGCGTCCAGTCGTCGTCGTCGTCGGACGCGATCGAGAACAAGATCTCCTACCGGGGTATATTCACGACGAGTGCCAGCCCCGGTATGGGCCTGCAGCCGGGCAACGTGGTGATGTCCGGCTCGGGTCAGATGTCACCGACGGCTGGGCTCGGCCCCGCTAGCTGGGGTTTGCCGAGCCCCGACAAAAGCCTCTTCCAGGCGCCGATGTTCAGCCTGCTCGGACCGCAGGCCACCAGTGCGACGCAGGGCGTGTCGGCTTCGTCCCCGATCGGGCAGCATCAGCACCAGCAGCATCACTACGGCGGCGAGGAACGGGGTCACGCTGGCCACACCGCCAGCCAGTCGGAGCTGCTCGGGCTGAACATGGACTGCACGAGCATCATCCTGAAGCAGCCGCCGAGCTACGGGAGCTGCGTTGGTTCGATGGACATGCAGCAGGGCCAGGAAATGCATCCGTACGGTCGGCAAGGGGGTCAGGCGTTGGCGAGCATGAGCCAAAAGTACCAGTGGCTCGATTCGCCGGTCGATCCGTACGTGGGCAGTCCGCAGCACGCATCGGCCGGTGTCCTGCCCGGACCCTCCTCCACGCCGATCTCGGTCGGGCCGATCATTCCGAAGCAAGAGCCGTACTCGACACCGAACGCCTGCACGTCCGACTCGAGCCAGCTCGGCGGGCTGACGCCGGCGCAAGCCGCCCAACAGGCACAGTACGCCGTCCAGCTGGCCGAGTACAACCAGGCCACGAGCAAGGGCCACGAGATCCTGTCGCAGGTGTACCAGCAGAGCACGATGCCGCTGAAGCTGGTGCCGGTGAAACCGCGCAAGTACCCGAACCGCCCGAGCAAGACGCCCGTCCACGAGCGGCCGTACGCGTGCCCGGTTGAGAACTGCGATCGGCGCTTCTCCCGCTCGGACGAACTGACCCGCCACATTCGCATCCACACCGGCCAGAAACCGTTCCAGTGTCGGATCTGCATGCGCTCGTTCAGCCGGTCGGACCACCTGACGACGCACATCCGGACACACACGGGCGAGAAGCCATTCTCGTGTGACATCTGCGGCCGGAAGTTCGCTCGATCCGACGAGAAGAAGCGTCACGCGAAGGTGCACCTCAAGCAGCGCATCAAGAAGGAGAAAAACTCGAGCAGTGGAGGTAGCGGCACCGGCGCGGCTGCGTCCAGTTCGTCCCACCACCACGCGCAGCAGCAGCAGCAACAGCAGCAGCAACAGCAGCATCACCATCAGCCGCAACATCATCAGCAGCTCGGCCATCATCAAGGCCACCCGGGGCTGCATCCGCATCACCTGCTCGCGCACGACGATCTCACCGGTATTCCGATCGTGTCATCCTCATCGAACCCGGCCGCCAGCAGCTTGTAGACCGAGCTTTCGTCGATCGATGTTATGCGATTGAATGATCCCCAGATCGAGCTAGTCCACGACGATCCCTTTATGGGCTACATCAACGAAGACAGTACCGCCTGCGAGGAAGAACCGACCACCATGCCGACGGAGGAGGAGGAGGAGGAGGAACCGGACGAGGAGCTGGACGTGGGTGAGAACAGCCGCTCGGAGGCTAGCTTTAGCGTGCGGAAAGCGACTTCCTCCGGCCTGCGGGGAAAGCATCAGCCGGTCCCTGGATCGGTGGAGCAGCCCAGCACTAGTAGCACCACCGCTCGCGACAACCGACAGCCGTATGTGATCGTTTTACTGATGGAATGAGATGGTAGCTTCAGCGACCCGTATACGATGACCAGTGCCAGTGGAACGCAGCAAACCACCATTTATCGCTAAAAAGAAACAGTAGCAGCAGCAACAGCAGTAGCAACCAAGCCAGCCAGCCCGATCAGCACCAGCAACAAAGTGAGAACATTTCAATGCGCACAACACCGTTTGACGAACTGCAATAGACGATTTAGAACGTTTCGTGCACCTGATGTTCGCCAACTCACGCGGCAGAACATACACACAGGTAACAGAACATACCTTTTTTGATACCACGCGCTAGACAGCTAGAGATAGTTTTCAAATATTCAACTCACAAGATGTTACATGTTCGACGTTCCGACACGTTCTCAATACTCTCAATCTGCACCGGTCTGCGATTGCATCGATCGTATCTTCTACACACACACACAGGCACCTATCCGACACGCCAGGAAAATCGAATCGAAACTGGTTTTGATGCACCTTCGACCCCATCCATCCATTTCGGACACCGTTCACCACGATCGCACTTTGATTGTATTTGTCGTATTTTTTTTCTCTTTCAAACGTATACGTGTTCATGTGTGTGAGTAAGTGTGTGATTTTAAAGGAGTGAAAATCGCTCCTGTACTAAATGAAGAAGAAAAGAAAAATCTCGTTAAATGTATCTTACTTTCGTCAGTTAGAACAAGTCAAACACAATTATCAATTTGCATTGTTGGCTTTCTGCGTCGCGGCGTCGAGTTCGGTGCTCACCTTGGAGACCGGGGGCGGGGGATTTTGGTCCATTAATATCATTCTCGCGACCGAGTGTGTTTGGCCCAGCCGCACCATTTCTGAGCATCCTTTATATCTCCTAGAACACTGTGATCTCATTTTTCGTAAGAGCAAAACACAACGAAAAAAAAAACACAAACACACACACACAAACCGAGGGAAAACCGAATCGAAACCGTACGCATGCACGCATAAACCTGCGCGGTGGGTGGCAAAGTTGGTAGGAGAGATAACGAAAAGGGAAAGGAAAACTGTGTTGTAGCGAAAGCAAAAACAACGAGTGAAGCACGGGGACGCCAGGAGGGAAATCGAGCTAAGCAGCATACTTTAAGTATTGCCTTTCGGTAGGTAATTCTAACAAATTTGAATATTTACATTAATCTAGATACAAACTAGACCCTCCGAGGGGTGGAAGGGGGGGAGGGGGGGGTTAGCTCAAACGGTTCGGTGGAGCTTATGAGAAGGGATGTTTTGGCGCACATTTTTTTCTCCCCCTCACAACGTCCACATTTGTCGGCACAGATTCCACTAGGTGTGCGCGGGGGGTTAGCTCGTCACACACCCCCGGGTTCAGTGTTTTTTGTCCTACATTTATCGTATCTTTGCCAAAAACAAAAAAATCAAAAAAACAAAAACAAACAATCTTGTTGGATGTGAAATTGCTGTACCGTCAAATGAATCGGTTGAGTGGCGGCACGCGGAACGGTGCGTTCTCGGTCTCTATTTCTCACTATCTCTACTACTTCCAGCAACGTTTAATCTTTAAGACTAACGAGCAAAGCGAGCATTACTGACGAACCAGATACCAGTAGCGCGTAGGCAAGACGGTACACGAAACTCTTAGCTGTATTAGGGCATAGGTAAACCGTATTTTAGATGAATTTGGCGAGGGGAGAAATTGAATGAAACTAGGCATTAATGCGCCCGGAGAGGGCAGTGAATGTGAAATGTAGCGTAGCGTAGTTAGGATGTAATTGTTTTTGTTTTAGTATTTTTTTTTAATGTTGTGGTCACGACAAGAATATGATTCTCAGCGCGGGGATGGAAGAACGAAAAATGAAAAACAAAAACGACCGCAAACACTAGCAACTAGTATTTAACAAAGCAAAATCAAAGCTAATCGCCGATCCGTTCGCGAGATCGCCGTTTAGTGCAGACACTAGCGTGTAAGAGAGATCACCCGCGAGGACGAAAGACAAACGAACGAACGATATCGGAAGACGCACAGATCACAAGGACGTGAGAGAGAACAGCAAAAACAAAAACAACATACTTAGAAAAGTGCTTCATAGCTGCTTCTTTGTTTGCCACCTCCCGATCTCATCGTTCGCAAAACGAGCGTCTAGCGTCGGGTGGACAAAGACGTTCCTTTTTTTTTTGCTTCATTTATGTTAAGTTTCACCAAACGTTTTAGTTGACGTGCGGTCACCTTGAAAAACTCGTGTCGCTAACATAAACGATTCTAATTTTGCTAATCGATTCCGTCGATACGGGAAATATATATCAGTGGACGAGCGGGAGAAGCGCTGATGTAAAACAACGTACCAGAAACGGCCGCACAATAGAAACCCGATCATCGGGCAAAAAAAAACCCCTGCTGCCATATTAAGATATTTCTCGCTCCTCGAGAAGGGCTGCTTTCGCATGCTCCTGCTCCAGACTCATCAGTTGAACGCTGATCGCTGATCCCTTCCGCTGAGGTTTACAGCTTTCCGACGCAATCCTTTTGTACATACAGCGGGAGCAGCTCGTTAACATTGTGCATTATTCGTTTGTATTTGCCTGTACATATTTGTGTCGTTTGGTGCTTCAAATCCCAAACGATAGTTGCATCCCCCACCAATACCCCATTTCTAACCGTGCCATCAATTTACGATTTACTAAGGTGCAGAACGCGCGAGGAGGACTCCTAGCAGTTTTTTTTTTCTTTGTTAACTGTGCGCCTGTGCTTTGCCACCTGACAATGTCACAACTTGTCAGTCAACCACACCACCAACGCGGCCGCGGGGAAGCATTTGACTGCGAATGAGCTATATTTCCCCGGGGCAGCTATGGAGCTAGTCGTAACTTTTGTTTGCATTTACATTAGCACACACACACACACACACACACATACACACATGAAAACAAAAAACAGACTGCATTTGCAGGATGCTTCAATTTTGTTGTTGTAGCCTAGACTTTTTGCTGTGTACGTGTGTTTGTTTTAATCAAGATTTACTAATCTGTGGTACCTTTCTAGCACAAATGCAAACTAAAAACCAGTACTAAGAACACGAGATAGAGGTATAATTATATATGTATAGTTTTTATTTTATTTTATTTTTTTGGAAGGCGATTACATTAAAGGCTTTAATAAATTAATCATACATACTAGGTTTTACTGATTTCAATGGAACCACACTAAGAATGAAAGCTTCTAATCATCTACTAAAACAGAAATGTCGCTAACGAGCAATCATTGAATTTTGTTTTGTTTTGACACCCCCAAACATGCCCGCGGCCGCCATCGTAACTGTTATTGCCATCGAGCATATTTTCATTTCCCTAGCATTCGCTGCACGTATCAATTTTCTGATCACCGATTCCGATCGGATTTTGTGTTTGTTTTTTTTTAATCATTGTTCCGCTGCTTCGTAGGACTTCTGTTCGTGTGTGCACAATCGGATGTATCGGTAGTATTTTGTATAATTTATAATAAATGAAGAAACATAAACGCATGAACAGGAAATCTAGCCTCAATAGCGCGAGGTGTTAAGGGAGCGTGTAAAGCAAAGAAATTAAATCAAAAACAGCAGCACACGAATGAAAACGGTGCAGACAAAAGAAAAGAGCAAACACGTATTTCTAATAAATAAAAAATAAACATAAGAATACACATTCCACAATTTGCGTTTGTTTTTGTTTTGTTCCTTTCCAAAAAAGATGTTTTGTTTGCTTACCTGCTTCGTTTGTTTCCTCCTTCTCCATGTGTTTTACAGGTTTGTATTATTTGTTTTATTCGTTTTTAAATATTTTTTGAATTTTTTACTTTTATGTTACATCCACACGACCGACACAATACACAATTTTGAGCTATAACACTATCAAGGCCAAACAAAATCAAACAACAAAACGAAAGAGGAATATAGAAAAAGGGAGAGAGAGAACAAAATATATAAGATCAAAACAAAACCCAGTGGCTTGTAGCATTGGCTCGCAGAGAGCAGTAAAATTTACAGGTGACCATGGCCTTAAATTATATAAAATTGATTATCCAAGCACGGAGCGCAACGTTCAAACGTTTCTCTGCCAATTTCGGAAGACGGAACCTCCGGAATGAAAATAAAACGAAAGTAAAGCGGATAAACTCTATGCCAGTAATGTTTCCAACCGGAATCGGCCTATCCCATTATGTTGACTTTAGGTCAACAAACGAGATTGTATGAAGCCGATCTCCTTGAAGAATGCATTTTGCAGAAAAAAGGAGAGACAGAGAGAGAGAGAGAAAGAAAGAAAGAAAGAGACGGAGACAAACACAAATATCGCTACATGGAACAGAATTACAGAAACCACACAACTGTCAATTGTAGGGAAATATTTTCAAGAAGAAATTTATTGTTCTTTAGATAGGGAGAAAGTGAGAGAGGGAGAAAACAACAACATTGCTACTGATGCTACGAGATATATTAACAAGAAGAAGAAGAAGAGAAAAAAAACAAACTCTATGAATAATGTTTACTATATACGCATGCAAACTCTTTCATACAAAACACTTCGCTGCAAATCGCAACTTTAAGACCTTTTTACTAAATTCCTTCCACCACTCGACGGTAGTGATTCGATGCCAAGAAAGTAGCGTATCAGTACTAATCGATATATGCTAATTATATCCCCACCTCGCTCCCCGCTGTTCACTTCACGCCGAATGTGTGTGTGTGTGTGTGTGTATGTGTGCACGTGAGTCTGACGTTCTCTAAACACTATTGGGGAATTTCTAACAAACGAACTACCATCTTTAGCACGTAAGCATAAGTGTTATTAAGTGTGAAGTCTAACAAAACTTTACCATAGCTAGCGAACTAAATTCGTTCGAAGAACTGGACAGAACATCTTTTGCGCGTTGAAGGACACGCGTGAAACGTGAACTACTCAGCAGCGAAAGTGCATCGTCCGCCAACAAAGGAGGCGGTGGAAGCATTTTGCCTTGTAGCGAGAACGATATTTGCTCTTTTTAGATAGAACTTACACGGAACGGGAAGCGAAAGTTCAAACAAACAAACAAAAACAAAACCCGAGACGACTTTAATCATTACGTAAGGACTCACTTGTATTAGTAGGCTAAGGCTCCAGGACCGGGGGTGGAATGTGGTAAAAATTGGTGTTTGAAAACCAACAACAAAAAAAAACACACACACACATACATACGCACCCATGTGGGCGGTCGAAACTGTTCGAATACCTGGCAAAGTTCAACGCGTTTAAATTACGAATTCGACATATGAAGATGATGATGGTTTCAAAAAAAGAAAAGAAAACAACATGTTTAAAATGTGGCACACAAAACACAGCGTGAACGGACAAAAGCCACGGACAGTTCGAAGTTTTTCGCCGCCTACTGCAACCGGTTCGGTCCTCTGCTTGAGCGTTTTTATTAGCGGTGAGCATTGTAACCGTCAGACTGGTAGAAAGTATAGAATAATTACAGTACAAACAAAAAACAAGCAA
>JXXA01014354.1:0-12760 GCA_000956255.1 Anopheles punctulatus
TATGCTGCGATGGAGAAATGTATGCCCACCGGCTTAGCTCATTATGCTCGTTTAGGTCGCATGTTTGCACGGTTTATTTTACGCACACTTTCTATCGGTCGCCCATCGGCGCGATATGTGCTCCGGTAGTGTCCGATTTCGCACCACGATCACCTTCACCGGGTGGCCAGCGGACACCTGGCGTGGTGTTTGCTGATCGTGTGCACGGTTCGGCTGGTGGGTCAGTTCGCTTTGGCGCTTATCGGTTGAACTACAATTGGCCGACTGTTGGTCTGGCCCTGTGCCACCGATGGTCGTACGCTAGTGATCTTGAGGAGCTGGGCGGGCTGGGCTGGGCTGGAGCAGACTCGCGGGCGGCTCCAATCTCGCGCTGATCATCGGCAAACGATTTATGCAGCAGTCGGGTTTGCGACGATCGACGGGGGAAGTTATGGAACCGTTTGCGCAGTAATAATATTAGCACAAGCGAAATGGAAATTTGCTGCTCGTGTTTTGGTGCGGCGAGCCGGTGACACGAATCAGGTGCTTGGGTCGTGGGTCAATATCACAATTGAGCTGATGTGAATAGGGTTAGTGATGGACTAGATCGTAAGTTTTTTTAAGAACCAATAATCAATAACAGCTGTTATTTGAGAATCCAAAGGGAAACAAAGGGAAAGAGAACGTAGGATGAGCAAATTTGCTACTAGCAATATATCAAGGAGGAGAAAGTTATACTTAAGAGAACATTTATTTGAAGCATAAGTATTAGGTTCAAACTTAGATTAATGTTTTCTTACGAAATTTGTTCCTTCCAAAACTACTTTAGAAGTACAAAATAAAATTTCGTTAGCATTTAGCATTTAAAACACAATAATTTTAAAATACATGAAAGATCTCTATGAAATCTTTAAAATACGTTACAGTTCTATAATTAATCCTAAGAAAGGATTAATGATTTTTAAATACAAGCTAATCTGTACTGTTGACCCTGCAGCTTTAAAAATATGTGTAGATACATTTATTTAACAGGGCACTCTTTTATAAACTTCAAATTTCCTATATTTCCATATATCTTTCTACACTGGAGATTCTACAGTCAATTGGAAAGATAGCTTAAATCCAAAATATTGGTTACAAATATCACAAAACAAGGTTAAGGTCATTCTAGACATTGCTTCCGAATATATTAAAAACAAAAATAATCACATATAGAAACTTTTGATTCTCTGTAAAAATCTGTACAAAAAAGCTCAAAAAAGGATCTCATGCAGATGAAAATCATTATTTAAAAAAAGTCAAACTTTTCTAAGAACTTTCGAGGATATCAAATTGATTCTTCATTGTACAATTCAATTCTTTTAGTAGCTTAATCTGAAACTGTTGCAAAAAACATAATAAATAAATAATAGAATATAAAAGTGTTACAGTACGTACGTTTGTTCATATATAAAGCATTAAGTAAATAAAAATCTTTCGCTGATATAAATTCAATTCGAGTTTTGCAAGCAATAAAGTATGAATTTCAAGAAAGAGTAAATTATTTTGAATCATTTTTAAGGACGAAAAAAGGTGCTTTTCACAGTTAAATCCTTTCAAAATCTAAAGAAGAAAGTTATCTTGAAAAAAAACTTCTATATTTTCCACTGATCCGTATTTCCCTGTGAATTAGATGTTAATCAATATATTTTCCACTTCTATTAACTTCTATACTGTCCACTGATCTGTATATCCCTCTGAATTAGATATTAATCAATCGTTTGAACAATTAGGATGAATAGCTCGTGCTGTTCAGAAATGGTATTAACCATGCGAAATTTTCACATCCTTAACGATATGACCCGGGAGCTTGCGTATATAGCTTACACCTCCTTGTAGGTTGATATATATATATATATATATATATATGTCATATTAACAAATAAACTCCTTGCTACCATCACCATACCCCCCACCATCTGCCAACGAAAATGGAAAACAAACAGTAGCGTGGAAAAAAGGGAGGGTCGGAAGGAGCAGGGCTGCGGTGTGGGCATCAAAAAGCGGGCGTTTGTGCGTCGAGCCGTAGGCTAATAAAATCACCGATTGCACAATCGTGGTCACCGCTGCCGCAGCTGGTAACCCTGCTGGCCGCAGCATTCGAAAGGTGGCCGTGCGCAAGTGATAACTGGCGGACCTCTCGTGCGCTCGCGCGACGGTTTCGGGACGGTTCAAACAAACTGCTCAATCAAACTGCTGGCCGGCCGGCTGGCCCGTTGTGTGCTACCGACAGGCTTGCATGCGCGCGGCATCATTAGCGGCTAACATGTCGATATGTGCGTTGCGGGAGTGCATGATCGGTCGACAGCGATAGCATAAGTAGGTGATCGAAGCGAAGTAGCAGCCCCCAATAGCGCACCGGGAGCACAGGCCAACCGTGACCGACTGCCACATGTATGTGTGTGTGTGTGTGTGTGTGTGTGTGTGTGTGTGTGTGTGTGTGTGTGTGTGTGTGTGTGTGTGTGTGTGTGTGTGTGTGATGGGGCAGCTGACCAAATATTCAGCAGGCGGTCGGCTTGACCGGTCCGGGTGTTTGGGTGTCGTACGCCATCGACGAACGTTGCTTTCGCGCCTTTTGCCTGCTCGTGCCGCCTGTCAGGCCGAAGACCGCACGGCGTACGTACTGCGTAATCTCGGTGCTCGCATACAGCCTCGCATTCACCATCTACCCAAAACCGGACAGTATCTCGGACCCTGCGATTAAGATCTTCACGCGGGAGCTCCCGTCGCGGATGTTGATGCGGTTTTTCGGATTTGTATCGCCGGCGAGTGACAACAACGGCTGAGACAGAGAGAGAGAGAGAGAGAGAGAGAGAGAAGGAAAAATCCAACAAAGGACAAACATCTTGGCCGCGCGTCCCCGTACTGTGTGAGGCTCGGCGGGAAAAGCTTCCATCGGGCTCTAATCACGCACCACCGCGGTCGAGGTGAGCGTGGTGTGTGCATCAATCAATGCGATTGTATTCCGGGGGCACGCTAGATTTCCCTGGCCGCCTGGTGGCGTGCTGTACAGTGATCCATTTATTTTTTGCTGCCGCCATAGCGACCCGCTATAAACCTGCTTTATTGTGCTCCCCCGGTTTCCCCCGGTACACCGACTCGTGGTACGTACAAATAGCGTAGCGCGCTGTTTGGTAGCAATTCGTTCCAGGAATCGAACATCGAGCACCACGTGGTCCACGGGAGAGGAAGGGTTGCTTGGACGAGCGGGCGTGGTTCTTATCGAGAAACTGGAGCAAGATTTATGGACTGCTCCTGCCGAGGGTGGCACATGTAAATCTCCCGGGTAAACCAATGTTTTGGCAGGATGCGGCCGTTGGGTCGCGGAGTTGTTTAAAACATTAAGATATAAAATAATTTTTCATATCTTTTCCTTGAACTCGTCCGATGCGTGCGAGATGTGTTTCCCAGGTCTCTCAAGTGGTTATTGATTTTTCGACGGGGGAGATAGCGTGCGCCATAACTCGTCGGCTGTCACAACGCGAGCTGTCATAGGAGCCGCGGAACGGATTGAGTGACTCGAAAGAGCACGTGGCGCACGATTCTAGCTCAATGTCCATATCGCTGACATCGTATCGCGTGCGGCGATGTTCACCTACTTCGCAGTGTTCCTTGTACTAGAATTTTCCAGGTTGCTGAGTGTGTGTGTTTTTTTTCTGTATCGAGGGCGCACCTAACACGTCGCCTAGTTACAGCGGCATCGTAGTAACAGTTGCCGGCTCACCAGACGTAAACACGGCTCCAGTGTCTTCAGTGTTCTGAGCGCGTCCCTCGCACTTGGCGGTGCGAAACCTTTTCAGTGAAGTTTGTTTTTGCAAACGATCCCCGGAAGTGTCCACCACAATGTCCAACAAGGCGGCCGTAACGTTCGAGAAGCCACTGCAGCATCTAAGCCTCGCCGACTGGCACTCACGGTTGACCCAGCTGAAGAATGTGGCCTACACGCAGCGGGCGGATGCGTTCGAGCTGCGGCACTCGGCGCGCAACCTTCGCAACGAGACCCGCATCGAAACGCACTGGGACACGTACCACAACAACGACCGGCTGTCGGATCGCGTCGCGGAGCTGGACCGGTGGCGGGAGAAGATGCGCATCATGCTGCAGCGGGTGGTGGGCGAGATCCAGGCGCTGAAGGAGGAAAAGTCCAACACGGAGCGTGACCTCGATGGGCACATTACGCCGCTGACGGTGGTGAGCGAGTGCATCGGGATGCGCGACTGCCGGCTCGGGTCGGAGTTGACCTACGATGACGGCGATACCGAGCTGAAGAACGAGCTGTGCATCGTGGAGAACAACCAGCGGCTGCTGCGCGACCAGAACCAGGCCGCCTGGGAGCAGCTGAACCGTCTGCAGGAGGTCAAGTTCAAGCTGGAGCTGGATCTGAACGATAAGGATGAGGCGCAGGCGATCGACTCGCATCAGCTGCAGGTGGACCAGCACTGCGGTGACGTTTCGTTCAAGACGGATCCGACCCGCGTGCCCAGGGAGTACGTATCGGAGCCGAAGGTTTTGCACTATCCGTATCTCTGTAAGCCGCAATCGTTTGATTTTTTTTTCACTCTCCTGTCCCTTCTTCAGCTCCTGTACGTACGGAAATTGGCTCGAGTACTGCGAGGAACTGGTGGCCCTTGCCGAGACCACCCTCTCCGATTCGTTCTCCATCCGCGAGTCGCTGTTTGCGACGCGTGAGAAAGCGCGCAACATACTCCGCGCACAGCAGGACCGCACGGCCCATACGCTCCGGAAGCGCATCTTCGAAACGCAGCGCGCCCGGAACGAGCTCGAGTATCAGCTCGGAAAGGTAAGGTATGCCCCACTGGTTGGAGGGGTAGGGGGAGAGGGGGGGGGTCCATTGTCTCGCTGTATCGTCGCGGAAAGATAAACCGTATCGCTTTTCGTGCTCCATGCCGTAGATGAAGGAGGAGATGGCCAAATGTCTGCAGGAGATCGAAACGCTCGAGCGTGCGCACGGCCAGAAGATGGAGGCGTTGAAGGTGGTCGAAACGCGGCTGGAAAACCGGGCCCAGCGTTCGGGCATGGAGCTGTGCGTCGACGAGTCGTACCACGGGCTGTGCGAGGAGGTGCAGAAGCTGCGCGACACGATCAAGACGCTGCGTGCAAAGATTGACGCGACCAAGACGACGTACAACGCGCTCCGGGACCATGCGAATAAGATCGATCAGGATCTGCAGAACAAGCAGCACTCGCTGATGACGGATATCCGTGCGCTCGATCTGCGGGGACGCTTGAAGACGGGCGAGTTCGGAGGTTTGCCAACGCAGACGGATCGCAACATTCATCTGTCGCGCGTTGAGGATGAAATTCCCAAGTCATAATAGTCGATAGGAAGATGTTTGCAAGGTTTATCGAAACTATTCAGTCAAAATTAGAGAGAGAGGGAGCGAGAGAGTGTAAAGAATACATAAACCATTGAAAAGTAGCTTGAAGGATAAGATTTTCTAAAGTAGCTTCAAGGATAAGATATTCTAAAGTAGCTGGAAGGATAAGATTTTTAACTTTGCTTGTGGCGATGCAAGTGAGTTGTCAATTGGAACGTTTCCAGCATGATCTAAATTATTCTTTAAAAATTAGAAGCAATCGATCAGCTTCACGCCTGTTTGTAACATGCTTCCCACTTATGGATCGCATCGATAGCACAACATATGCACCGTGTTTACCGTGTCACACTTGGACAGCACCTTAGACAGCAGGCACCCGAGCACGTACGAACCGAACCACTGCTGCACGCGGCTCGCAACGTGAAAGTGAAGTTTGTTTAGTACGTGAGCACCTGAAAACTGCGCATAATAAAAACAACCATAACCGTAACGGGGCGCTTTAGAGCATGAGCATATCTATTTTCCGTCGTAGTCGTCGTTCGTCGTTGTTGTTGTTGCTGCTGTTGCTGTTGTTGTTGCTTTACCCGTTTGCTTTACTAGCGCGCTGATTTTGACACCGTACAACGAGATTTCTGTCTTCCGCGCGCTGGGCACACTCGCACTATCTGGTGCGAGCAAAACATAATCACGTCCGTTTTCTGCCACTACGCTCCACCAACCCAACCGGGCTCAGGCACCGGGCTTGGTCAGTTTTGTTTTTAGTACCAGCAGCAGTGGCAACCGGCAGCAGCCGGCAGTCGATTTATAACCAAATTCTATGAATTATCGCTTTTCCGACGGGAGCGAAAATAAGTTGTTAGCCCCCTTTTGGCGCCATTTAAGTGCGCCAAGTGGGGTCAATGCGGGAGAGGGCGTATGATTGGAAATGGAAAGGAACAGGTTTTGTTCACCCTAGAGACTTATCTCCTGTTGAGCAAGATATCTTATTTGAAAGAAAAATTGCGTTTTAAAGAAAACTTTTCATAGTTTCTTCTATTCTATTGGTCGTTTTAGTAGCAATTAGGTACAATTCTAAATGTTTATGCCATTTTCATCACTTTTTTCAACAGTTGTTTGTACCAACACTTGTTGGCTTGCTTTATTGATATGAGAATGTTATTTCAGTTTTGTTTGTTTTAAGTGGTTTATAGTTCTTTGGTGTTTTTAGTTTAAAAAATGCATGAAAAATATCCAAATACATGCAAATATATTCGTTTTTATCTTCGTTGTTTTATCTGTTTTCTTCATCAATGGTCATCTATGTTAAACCAACAGTTTATTAGTTGAATGCTAAGAATTGTTTATATTTTTCTTTTTTATTTATTTATTTATTATTTAAAGAAGAAACGGAGCTTTATATGTTTCTTTAATATTGAGACAATCCAACATGTCTATTTTTCTTTCTGCTTTTTATTATTGCCTTATTTCATTTTTCAATGCATATGTTGTGCTCATATTATGCATTGTTCTGTGTTTTTTTCTTTAATTTTCGCTTCCTTTTTCCATTTTTGTCACATATTATTTGACTTAGTATTTAATTTTACATATGTTCATTCTTTTTACTAGTTAATAGAAATTTAATTAAACTATTGCTTAAAATAAGGTATTTTAAACATATATCAATCTTTTATTTTACATATCTCAATGATGACTTCAAATTTTTTTTTTACAATTTTGTTATTCCAACAAAACATTTACCTTTTTTCAATACTCACATTTCCAATAAAGAAAAATGTAAGTATCATTCTTCTATTATTTTGGATGTCTTTAACACAATGCTAAAATAATCGTTAGAAATTCGTAGGGTTTTCAAAAATACAATATCCTCTAGCTAATCCCCAAATAAATCGCTCTATAATCACTCCACAAAGATCCTTTTCTACTGCAAATGTTATCGTTCTCTCGCACTTACGAATAGTGCACAAACGTCTGATGAATTAGTCGTACTTAGCCCGTTCTTATCGTGTTAGGTGTTAAATTATGTACGATCTCCCTCCCAATGGGGATGCCAGCAGCGATCGCGAGCGCGCGCGAGCGCGTTAACACGATCCCGCCACGGGGGTAAGTCCATAAATTTTCCGACAAAAACAGCGCAATCGATTGTGGTTCAATTCCAGTGATTCGATTTGGGTTCGGATTCGTGTACGAGTTGTAGAACTCGGTGCAGGTTGCTACGTTATTCATAATCAACGGCAGTCGGAGCAAATAGTTTTGAGCAACCGTATGGAAAACGTGCACCTTTTACCGATTTCGCGCCAATTCTTGTAGAAATCCTTACACACCAGCAAAAATTCCCCCGTAATGGATCCCAACCAACGGGGCACGGTACGGAAAACGTGGCACCTTTCACGCCCATCACACGTACACTTTATTGCCACATTGTGGACAAACATCCGGTCCGAGGTTCATTGGGGTGGCCAAATACTTGACTTCGAGACCTGTCCCTCGAAAAAGGGATTCTCTTGATCGCGCACTCTCCACCCAAACACACTTGGCGAACACATAAAGACGTTCTTTCATCCGCGTTTGCCCGCACGCCCGGAAGTGAAGGATGTCAGTGAGATGGTGATTTATTTAAATTTTTTGCTTGTGAATACACGAATGCTTACAATTCGCATATCTGGAACAACATTGTATGCCGAGTGGGTACGCTTGATTGGTGACATTGAAACACCGCCGAGTGTTTGTCTGTTAATCTGAGCGTATCGAGTTTTTAACACACATCCGATTCTCGATTCTCGATAGCATTCCGATGCAGTGCCTAATGGCCAAAATTAAAATGAAATTTCAATTTTATTAAATAAAAGATCTGCAAATATCTCACCAATGCGAAGAACATATGATGATGAGTCGAGGCTCCAGGAGGTGTTTATTGGTCTAAGGTTCGCACAAATAGAGAGCAATCATCGTTTTTATCACACCAATCTGACACAAATGTGCAAACGGCCACTGACTAGTGGTATCTGTTTAGATGGTGTAGTCCAGATCTGTAGTAAGATCAGATGGTGTAATCCACGTGTATTTGTAACTATATGTTAAATCGCCTACTATTTTAAATAAAATGGGTATGGAATAGAATTTTATAAGAAGTACTTTTCTTATCAATTTTCAGTATTTTTTTTTCAGCAATTATAACGATGCTATATGGCAATTATTTAAAGTTATAGTAATTATCAACAACAAGTGAAATTCGACGTTGGGATACAAAAGTTGGAGCAACGTATACAAAAATGCGTAAAAAAATGGCGATTATGTAGAGAAATAGAGCAAAGTTTCCTCTTTCCAATGCTGTAAATTTCTATAAGAAGAAACAATGTTGTCTAGTTGTTAAATTGATGGGAACTTTATTTCTGGATCCATCTCTGGATCCTAATTAGTGAACATTGTTATATTAGTTCAGTTTTACGTTTCATAACATTCGTAAAACTTTTATAAATAAATAGAAAATGATAACAGCATGTCCCATGGTTTGCAAAAACGATTATGTCACATCAAATTTAAAATAGATTTGAATAACTTAAGTGTAATTCGTCTCCAGTGTGATTTTTTATGAATTATCGTTATTGTCAACAAGCTCAAAAGCTATTTTAAACACTTTGGGCCATAAACAGATATTCTCTGTTTGCACTTTGGACGGGTTGGCCCCTTGTGACGTAGTTACGCGCCTTCAGTGACGCAAATAATCCCAGATGCTTACCGTGAGGAGTCACGGCGAATGAAGATCCAAAAATACTTTCACCGATAAACGATAATCTTGATCGGAGTCTCGCATTCTATGTTTGTTGTATGGCTGTGAATCATGAGGATAATTTAGCAATCTGCTGTGCGATATTTCGGCGTGCATACATGTGGTGTAATCGAAGGATAGTAAATATTTTATCACGGATTGGTATAAAAATACAGTACCATGGAATTATGATTCACCAAAAGAGAAACCCTGACTCACATGTTCTATTCTGCGGATGCTCTTGTACGCTATGATTGATGAAGTGTGTGTGTGTGTGTGTCCTTTCGATTCCGACGAACGGTACGGCGCTCTGATCCCATTCATTTTCACAATTTTTCGCCCAATCCGCCGTTCGCCCGGTGGATTGTCCTTCGTGAGGACACGTAACACACCGGCACACTTGCGCATCGGTTGCAAGGATCGCAACCATTCAGGTTCGTTCGGTTCGGTATGCGCTGCTGCACCTTTAACGTAAAAACCTGCCAACCCGGGCAGAGATCGTTTATTCGTCCATTCAAAAACTACCCGAATCCGAAATTCTTCCAAAGAATTCCAAGAATCGAGGCCCGGGCATTCGGGAGGTATTGTGCAAAAAGTTCAGCGTAACCTATGGCAACGCAACCGCCGCCGGGCCGCCTGCCTCGATGCACTTCACCTTTTATTCTTCAGCGAAAACGTTCGAGCCAGGAATGCACCTTGTGCAATGGAACACAATTGTCACTCCGTCGGACAGGTCGGCCGTACGGGGCTGCCTGAAAGGTCCGAAACCTTTAAGGCATTCAGTTGCACGGGATTTAGATCCTTTCCGAAATCGAATCCACCCGTACTGCGGGGTTCGGAGTTTTTTTTTTCTTCAATGAAGTCGGCACCAGCAGGTAACTTGGTGCTGCAGAAAAGGTCGCAGAACGACCAGCCAGCAGACGCGCACGGGTCGATACGATGATGGAAAATGATCAGAACTAGATTGAGATGTTGCGCTTTTCATCATTTCACCCGATTCGCACCGTGTTTGGCCAGCTTGACACCTTCGGGCGCAGTAGTTTTTCGGCTTTCAGCTGGCCCTGGCGGCTCTGCTTTCCATAAAGTCTTCTGCGAGTCTTCAGCTGCATGCATGAACGCACTGCATTAGGCATTTTGGATGCTCATTTCGAATGAAAGCACAGCCGTAACGGGGTTTCTTTTTTTGCAATCTTTGCCTGGCGTTGTTTGAGCAAGGCTTTGTTTGTCGCATTCGAAACGGGCATCATTTAAGCTATTGTGCCGAACCGGAGGCTTGAGCATGCGCGCCGAACAGCCTGCGGCCGTGGACCACCGACGGTGGTGATTATCATGTTTGTTTAGTATGCCTAATCTATTGCGATATTGCCTCCAGGGAGAAGATCTTGATTGGAGGTCCTTGCAATGTTGATTTTTCGTACGAAAATATTTTAAAAATGTAATATCGATGCGTTTTCTTTAAGTCACGTCACGCAAAGATCAAAATAGTAGCCGGGATCACTCAAGATGCCTGTTTTACAGTGCTTGTATAAAAAAATTAACTATAAATTTGATGATATCCAACAACTCGATTTCGAAAGCTTTGGTTTCAGTTGTGGGTTGAATTAAAATTACACCAACTTTGAAGTTTTCTTTCCTTTCCTTCTTATGAAATCGTCATAAAATATTGAAACCAAGACGAATTTGTAAATTGTAAACTCAAAACGAGATATGGTAAAAACTGATAGAATAATAAAGACAATAAATTAAGTAAATAAAAATAATTAATAAAGTAAAAAATATTTAAAATCAATTAATCAAAAATTCAGCAATAAATCAAACCAGGAAGAAAGTCGCTATAAATTAGGACCTGACATCGAAATTCAAACAGAGCGAAGAATTATAAACATATTGATGCTTGTGAATTGGGGTTTATAAATAATATCTAACTTGTATCAATGTGTCTTCGAAATATCTTTGTCAAAAGATATTTCTGCATTATTTGCTGTATTTCTACATTATCTGCATTATTTGCTGTATTATCTATTGTATTTTATACATAGTTTTAAATTAATTAAATACAGCTGTACGATTTTGAATTCTTACAACAAGCAGGAAAAGGATAAGAAACAGTAATTATCTCAGGATTATCGTTGGTGTTCTTTTCTGAAACAGTATTTTCTCAGAAAGACTTTTTGTAATCCAGCTTATGATCAAGATTCTCCTGATTTTGTACAGTTTAAATATGGATGTTGATTTTATTTGTCTTATGAAAAATTCATCGTTTCCACCCGTTTTGATAGCTATTCTTGGACACCAAATAATCATACGTCACTCAAATGGACTCCCAAAGCTGAATGAAACACTCCGCCTGACTGACGGAATGTATTACGGCTGGAGAATAGAATTAACCCCTCCCGAGGCACCTTCATCCAGAACGGCACTTTCCAGCATACATTAGCTGACCTTATGACGTAGGCAAGCCGAGTTTTCAATATTCATCATCTAATACCAGCCCGATTGTGACCGGTGACCGGTGTTTCGAACCGATAACGATCGAGATCGATCGCACCTCATTTCCCATCCTTTGTGTTCTGGTTTTCATGTAACACTTTACGATTGGTTAAACAATGTTTCGCTCAGTGCGCGAGACCTAGCGACCTTCCTAGAGACACAGGAAGCGCACCCGGAAGGGCAAGAAATCGTGAAACGAGATCGCTTTGAAACTGATGCATCACTTTGAAGATGATTTCCTTTCTTTGCTGGCGTACAACCAAATGACGGCTCATAAAGGGCAGAGCGGAAGCGGCCTCTCGCCCACTGCCGAAATGGTGATGAAATCCGAGAAAAGACGCCTCGCGCCCGTTGACGAGTGATGATGAATAACATTTTAATATTTAATTTATTTCAATTAGACTCGAAGCTGGGAACCGCCGGAAGAAGGAAGCATCTCGGTTGAGAAATAAACGGAGTGCGTAGAAAAGAAAAAAGGCCTGCGTGTCCGCGCATGTGTGTGTATGTATGAAGGGGTCGAGTAGCAGGAGTTCTTAACCCTCTCCTTGTCGGCGGATGGGAACACGGCCCGGCCCGGCATGTAGAAACATCCATTTTGAGCACAGCTGTGCTTGCACAGGCCTAACACCTTCATCCCTCCTACCGAACGCGTATCGATGAATGAAAACGGTTCTGTGTGCTGTGTGCACCCTTCTTTTACGCCGTGGCCGTCGCGGCCCGGGAAAAAAGGGGAGCACCCGGAGGGACCCTATTTGAATGTCTTCAACGTTCTTAGTGACCCTTCCTTCGCGGAACGATACGCCGGCAAGACGTTTGTCGCATCGACGAGCGAATCAATCACAGGGCGAGGTAAAATAAATGCGTAACGTTAGAAAAAAGTCCCTAAATTGGAACTTCGCGTTAAGATTCTCCACGCGCGGTGAGAGAGGGCGGCTCAAGGTTCCAAGTTTATAAGGGCAGTCTTTTTGATGCATCCAGACAGGAGGTAAACACTTCGGGCCGGGCAATGCCGGGAGCCATCCTCAAAGGAGAACCGACGCGGGAAAAGTGTTGGATTTCGCTCGAATGTGGGGCAGAGTTTCAAAGGATCGGTACGCCGCGAATGCATCCGGGTGAGGAGGAAGGGGGGAGGGGGGGGGTGAGGCGG
>JXXA01014359.1:0-10224 GCA_000956255.1 Anopheles punctulatus
GGGATGGCCCAGACGGTCGGTACGGTTGCGTTTCCCTTTCTGCGCTACGGTTTGAATCTGGACCGGAAGTAAAGCTGATGATGCTGCTGCGTCGGATGGAGATGTGGATGAAGAACAAGTTGTCATCTCGAGCCCGTCAGCGAACGATAGCGCAGCCGCCTCATCGCCGCGATTACAATTACATCACACTGCACACCGTTGATCGATCAGATTGAAATACAACGTCATCATCGTACGATTGCATTTGACCGGACGGCTCAAGTGCTACCGAGCTGAAAAGAAAGGTGTTTGAATAAGTCTAGCGTTCGATAGTGAATAATACATTAGTTAGGTTAGGGAGCATCGGAGGGATTGTCATACAGAGGAAACAAAATCACACATTTTGTGTTCCGCAGACATCATGGAACTGCTAGATAAGCTGCACCTACCGCGAACTACTATGCGCAACAAAGAGAAACCCAGTAGCGAAGTGCAATTGTAGTGGCGGAAAGTAATGAAGCGTACGGTAAAACAAAACTACTATCACCACCAACCCCCGGAGAGGGAAGGTTGACTGTGCTGCGAAGCGAGAGAGAAGCGGAAGAAAAGATACTGAAGAAGCAAAAAAACAAGCAAACAAACAAACAAACAAAGAGTAAAGTTGTTTAACGTTACATTTACCGCGTAGTTGAATTATCTTAGGAAAAACAAATTATTAAAGCGAAATCGTTCAGGTTTAGTCGCAAATTCTGCCGCCTATATTTGTTTGTTTGTTTTTTTTTTTCTTTCGCACTTTTTGGGGTTTATTGTTTTTTGTTCGTAGTTGGCGTGTCGGTCTGGATATGGTTCTGGCGCCGCTAGATCGAAGTTAAGTCTAAAATAAATGTTTTATGAAAAAAAACACACACACACACACACTTAGCAGGCAGAGTGCAGTGGTACGTACTAGGAGAAAGAAAACAAAAAGTCAAAAGTAGTGCCGTGTTTGTGTATGTAGGCGTTTAGGGCGTGTGATTAGTGCGGTACGCAGGAACAGTGATGCTTTAACGAATAGAATCATGTTTGGCGTTTGTTTAGCACATCGTTTTTGGGTTGGTAAAGTAAAGAGTTAGCTTTCTTTTTATTGTTTGCTTTTAGGAAAGCATTTAGAAAAAGACAAACATCATACACCGTGGAAACACAACGGTGGAGCAAAACGTATGGTAAAAAAAGCATGTATAAAATGACCATCATTCTACTCGAATCGAGTGCATCTCATCTCCCGAATGTGAGGTCCGGCGTAGAATATTCTGTACTGACTCAGCTACAAAAAAACTAAAAACAAAAAAAAACTGCATGCGCATCCTGCATAAACGTGATATCACTATCCACGTCGACAGGAATGCAAACGGTTAGCAAACAAACATGCATATAGCAGAAGATGAAAAAAAAACAACATCGGAGCGATCATAAAAGTATACGATGAAAATTTGAAATAATTCGTGCGCTGAATGGAAACATGAAACGGAAGTTCATATCGTGGTAATGAAATTGAAACCATATCGTGTGCAATTATCGTCGTGGTGAGAAGGCACGCCGAACAGAGCGCTCCATATCGAAAATGTATTTGAAACGGCAATTTGAGATCACACACTGTGGGGGATAGGAAAAATCATTTGTGAGACTGGTGGAAACTTGCGAAATCTTTTTTGTTTGTTTTTCTTTTTAAATATATATATATGCACGCACGCAAGAAGGCGAACGACAAAACAAAAGCGATTAGTACAACTAAGTAAATTAATTAAAAAGAAAATTTGCTCGATTAGGGGATACGCTTGTTTTTTTAGCATTTCAAAACAACTCAACCTTTCGCCTGGTGATTTCATTTTTGTTTTAATTTTGTTTCGAATATTTTACGTGGAAAGGGGGAAATGAACATTACTAGCGTGTAACGTGTAAGGCAAAAAGACATTTGTAATGTTCAAAGGGGTTGTTAAAGTTTTATTGGTAACGATCACCGTAACACAGGGTACGTCCGGTGTGAATGCCACGGTATTCTAAATTCAACCAACCAAGAGGCTTACTCGCCCTGAAAAAAAAACAATATGCGGTAAGCTTTTGAAGGTCGGTAATAAGCTCTCTTTGTGTTTAAAGAACGTTCCGCGTTGCAATAGCTAGCGTTTGATATGGCGCACAGATGCACCATTCCTAACTGAATGAATGCCCCAAGATTCACTTCCTTCCTACTTTGATGCCCCTATATTTTGTTTGCTGTGAACACTCACACGCACACACGCACTCACACATACATACACAGGTGATTAAGTGCAAACGCGCGTAGGTTTGACGCTCGACGAGCAAGCGACACTTCACACTCTAAAACAGAGACAAAAGATGGAGAGCGAGAGATGAGAGTAGTATTTTGAACGGTAGATGGGGCTTTTCGCTAAAAATAAAATACTTAAGTGAAACGTAAGTGCCAAAAATAAATAAAAGTAAATAGAAATAGCCACAGAAGGAAGAAATGAGTACGACAGCAGACAGTAGGGATGTTGCCAGCAATCGACTGAAGTGCGTTCGGTTCCAGAATTATTATCTATCCTTCCAATCCATTATTTCTTAGAGGAAGAAAAAAAAACATCGCCCGTGTAGTAGACACGCAAGCCACACGATAGAAGCGTTGGTTGGTTTAACAGTTAGTCTAGTGAAAGAAAGCTACAATGGTAGAGAAAAAAAAACACGTATCGTAACGCTATTACATATTACAACCGCATTGGTTTAGGCGCCACATGAATGAAGCATTCGAATTGGAACTTATCTTAAGCAACATTAAAAGACATGATTGTTTGACTGGTTTGGTATGTGCGGTATGTTCTTTGTGTTTCTTGTTCTGTTTGATATCGCCTCCAACCCCGGGCAACCCTTTAAAATCCCCTCCCGCAAGGGGGCGAACCATTTGATAGCGAAACCTTTAAACGAAGTCGCGAATGCTACCGCTGGCAATTCTGCTGCAGCAGCCAGCGAAGAATGTGTATATGTGTGTGTGAGGGAGAGAGAGAGAGAGCTAGAAAGAGAACGAGCGTTGTTCAACGTTTAAAAACAATCATTCAGGGCCGGAACCTGTCGAATTTTCGATGTCTGGAAAACAGGGTTAAACTTACGGTGTGTCACTCGCGGGGGTGACGGCTAGGTGGTAGGTAGTGTGTGCATGTGTACCTGCAAACCGTGGCATGAGCGGGGAAAAGCAACACTATTAACATTTAAAGAAAAAAAAACTAGCGTGTATCGTTGATACGTGTGTGTGTGTGTGTGTGTGCGTGTGCGTTTGTGTATGTGCGACGAAGCAAAAACGAGAAAAGGCGTATATAATATTAGTGTGTTGGACTAGATTGGAATTATTATGCAGCAGCAAAGCAAAGCCAAGCAAAACAAACCCTATACTAATGTATTACAAGCACGCACTCTATCTCTCTCTCTCTCTCTCTATCTCCCTTCTTCCACAAGATAAATGGCTCAAGAGTAGTGAACGAATTTATTTAATGTTGTAATCTTAATGCAAACACTAGAAGTCTTATGCCTTGTAATAACCATTTATATAACCATATACATATACTAAGAAATGGGTTCAATTCTCTCGGGGAGAGCAATACAGCATCATCAAACACACGCAGTCGGGGTTTTGGTTTTTGTATTCAACTCTCGATCGCATACTGAACCATATCCGCTCCATCATATCCACGATACGGTTATTGATTCAAAAGAAAATTCCCCCCTTCCCGTGTTGGAGGCGCCACTAATGGAGCGAGAACTACGTATTTTATAATCTTTGTACACAACAATGTGAAGCAAATCGTAATAAAAGTTTACAAGGAAAGCAAAACTTGAACTCCCCCGTACGACCATATCATATACTTTATCCGACGAATTTCTATTGCCGCCTGCTGTGTTTCCCACGCACACCGTCAATGAGACAGAAAAAAAATAAAGAAAAACGATATTCTATTCCGCACGACGATTTGGTTCGAGCGAACGTGAAGTTGTACTATAACGTGTATTGAACGGAATTATTGTTCATTACTGATCCTCATTCAATGGTAGAATATGTGATCGTATTACTTTCTGAATGTTGCGCGCCCCAAACGGCTCATGTTATATTTATTTTTTTAATGCTCAATTTTTGGACGCCTTGGAAACTTCTCCAAAGTCTCCAAAAAACTTTTTTCATGCAAACAAGAAGTGTTATTCAAAAAATCACAAACTGTTCACATTATATGTTCCTGCCATTCGCAAGAGTCTTGCAATTAAATTGTCTGGTGAAGATTATACTCTAGTGAAGAAAAAAAATCAGTTATTTTGAATGCTGCATATTTCACATCTCTATTGTAATCGGTTTCCTGATAATTTGAACAAAAAATATGCAGTCACCTTCATGGTCACTACATAGGAGTTACTTTGAAGTTTAATCTTGCTGAGCGTCCGTGATGACGAAAGGCACAAGTCAATCAAACGGGGACGTTCGAGTGCCGAATACATGCATCAAAGGAGGTAGTAGCAGCAGGATAATCCAATCGGAAGAATTTAATCGAAAAGCAATATTCATAAACAAACGTACACTGCGGTGTCTTCTTCTCATGGCGGCGTATACATGCATTAACACATTTAACCGAATGAGTACCGAAACGACAGGCGGCAGCGACAGCAGGTTATCGATAGAATTTGTTGTTTAATATGCACCAGTTTTATATCCACTGTAAAGTATCATGCCCACATCCCGCAAACGTAATATGTGAATGCACCGTACACAACAAACACAAACCACGATTAATGAAAATTTGTCGAATCTCTTCGTGGTAGTAAGATTATGCGAAGAAGCTCTCGCGAAATGAAGAAAGGCGATCGTGACGGCTACATGCATGACGGACGGTCGCTTCGAGCCGGGGAACCAATCATGTCAATCAATATGAAGAGCTTTACTTCCTGCCGGTACGCGGGGGAAGGACGTGACTTTGAAACAATAGCAAGATATAGTTCAACGTTACATATGGCCGGTGATGGGCGCAAGACATATCGAGGTGGAAAGCGTCATTATCCCAGCACTGACGACCACAGCGATGCACTGATATGACGCAAAAAAAAATGCTCTCTCAAACATCTCACTACACAAGAACTACGCCCCCCGTCTGCCAACTTTTGCAGCGTGAAACACTTGTTTATATAACATAAAAGCAATAGCTTACGCAGAGACGTGTTTGACATCCAGTTTATTATTACCTTTTTTTTAGATACAACAAACTGTTGATAGATGTGTGTGTATGTATGTATGTGCGTGTCTTCAGAGTAGTAATAGTTCATCATGTAAAATTAAACGCTAGCCAATTTCGTAACAAACGTAACGCACTGTTTAAAGCGCTGGAGTTACAACGCAGATGGGAGTGAAGAAACGCGCTTAGCGATGGGGGAAGATGGGGGCGCGCTTAGCAAACAATCTGAATGTTGAGATTATTGGAGGTTCAATAATAAAAAAGCCATGCACACAGGTTGCGCGAATAAAAAAAAACACACATACTGCGCCCTCCATGTGATAGGCCGCCACGTTGCTGTTTGCAGCCAGTATCTCATTACGGTGTAAGATTTATATAGCGATTAAAGTAACACAAAATCTAAAGGAAAAGTAATCAATTTAATAACAAACCATTTACTGACAAAAACAAAAAAATGATTACAAAGCACGGGACGATTGAGCGAGCTGCGGGAGCTGTGCAGTGTGGAAAGAGGGTAGTGGCAAACAGTAGTAGAAAGCATAGTTTATGGATGAAGCAGCGCAGCGGGACAGGCAAATGGGTGCGTAGCAAACAGCAGAACAAATGCGGATCGAGCACATTCAGAAGGACGAGGGCGGCAGTGATATGATATGGCGGTCGGGAGGATGAGGAAGTAAGGCAACAATAAAGTGTTTAAGTAATCGACTAAGGGATCAATAACCAAAGAAATTTCATGAAAATCATCATTTATACACTCACACACACAATACGAAAGAAGAAAACGAAAACAAAAAGTGACAAAACTGGCAAAATAACTGCAAAGTAAAATGACATGTAACGCGTAAACTATGTCCCCAGTAGCCCGGAACTCCCGGCAAAGAACGTCATAGCCGTACACCTTGCATCAGCTGTAGTAAGCGTTGACATAGTTGCTAAAGCAACCAAATGGTTTGAAGCCATTTGCTCCCCCTACTAGTGGTTGATGGCATTGGCGGATGAACAAATTATGTGTTGGAATTTTGAAGAAGAAAAAAAAATATAGTTGATTTAAGATAGTAGTATCGTTATTGTCCTACTTTGAAAACTTTTCTTTTTAACTACTTTTGTTTCATATTTTTATTGTCCTATTTCCCAGATCATGAAACACATAGTAGCGAAGTTGGGAAATACATTACGACTGTAAACGATGAATTAAGAACACATACTGACAACACTACAACGTAACAAAGCAAAATACACACTCATTCAAATGACACTACATTGGAAACACACACACACACACACACACACACACACACACACACACACACACACACACACACACACACACACACACACACACACACTGAATACATGATGATTATAAGTGATACATGTGATGAATTTTTAAATTAATTTCGTTTTTTCACTAAAAACGCATAAAGGGCTGTGATTTTAGTGGTAGATGTAACAAGCAACAACAACAACAACAAAAAGAAACACAAAGGAAGTTAATATGAGGTGAACATTCGCACGAAATGTATGTTTCGTGACGGTGCAGAGCAGGAGCTGCTGCATGACAGGAGCTGCTGCTTCGGATGACAGAGCAGCTTACTCTTACCGAGTTTGGAAAGTGTGGGTTGTGCGAGATAAAAGAAAAGAAATTAGATTGATCAGAGGGAAAACCAGCTAAGCGCCCCGTGATGGGCAGATGTAGCGAAGAAACGTTTTTGGCACGTTTCGTTGTGCAATTAGTGATCTTCTCTAATGCTTCTCCATTCCCACAGTCTGCGTTAGAGCGACTGATGGAATTGACCACCTACCCGGAGCGATTGCCCATTTTAAAAACTAAAGACCATTGGTAATTGTATGCAGCCCTTCACATGTGTTGTTTGTAAAATGTATCTGTACTAAACAGACCAGCGTGCTTTCAATTCCATTGGATGCAGCACTTGCCATTCTCTACGCGCTTTAGCCAGTGTCTTATGCAGTTATGTCGCACTGGAACTTCCGTTAGATTGCAAATGTTTTTTCCCACAACCATTACCCATTTCTTCCTCTGATCTTCCATCGGCTGAGAGTAGGTCACAACCGTAAGCGCAGGCTGTTCCTTTACCTCGCTCCAGCGTCATGTCGTATAAGAGAAGCGCGAAAGTGACAAACTCCGGCATAACTCACGCTCCTACAAAAATACACCGATCAAAACGACACTAATGCAGTAACAAACGTCTGCTCGTACACACCAACCACCACACCGAGCAAATCTAAACCACGTCCCTTTATGTGTATTATTATGTGATGCTGTTTTAGTTTCCTTTTTTTCACGCATACAACGCCTTTGGATTCCAATGTTAGAGCATGCAAGTGCAAAACATTTGCGCGTGCGTGTCTGTTTTTTTTTTTTTTTTGTTAGTTTGATTTCTTTTGTGCTTTACTTAACGTTTATCATCATGTACATGATTCCAAAACTATTACTAATACACGCTTCCACCCATGTCCTCCGTGAGCGGATGAATGTTTTCAGCCAAACAAGCATCAACAGTTAGACACTCGTAGACAAACGTCATTATATCTTTTGGAACAGGAATTAGTGTAGCCTTTATTGATTGGTTTCATCACCTATCAATAAATCGTTGACCGCGCACACTGTAAGATGGTGCGACCCGCTAACGTAGACACATTAGCAACCATAGGGCACCACTTAGCCTGATTTAAGCTCCACACGAGAAGCAGTGTACATAATCCCTAGCCTCCATAGTCCATAGTCGTATACCAAAGGCGTGCTTGAAGATCTTGCCCATCAAAACCACCGCGCGCTGCAAGCAATTCTTGTCCTTCCTGCCGAACCGTACGCCAAAGAAACGCGAAAGGAATGTGGGACGAGACTGTTGGGAGTAAAGACAGCCATTCCAATGAATGTCTTGGTAGTGTCAACTGGCGACTGCCTCTTTCTAAACGTAGTAAAACAAATTGACAACTGACAACTGTGCCAAGCTCATATCCTGCGTGTAGCCTGCTGCCCGATCATATGGTGGTAAACGCATGGATACTTATTTCAAAATTATCCGACGACGATGAATCCACTACACACATACACACACACACAAAAAAGCGAAAGGAATGTAGTATAAGACAATGTTTGATTGTTCGTTTTCATTAGCTATAAGTGAACCTAAAACATTGGAGCAACAGAAGCGTAGAGCAAACCGCGTCTTGTGCTGCGAAAACGCGGCAGGTCATGAAAAGGCGTCGAAGTACAACCTAGGCAACCTACATCACCGAACTTCAGCTAGTTTTTAAGCCGAACCGGGGCCTTCCCGGTGTTGTTTTCGCGTGCTGACCGTGTGTCGTCGTTCTTTACGTATGTTTGGGAATCGCGTTTTTCCCGCCACAAGCGGTCCCGAAATCCCGATCCCACATCCAACGCCAACAACATCCTGCAAACCTCACCGTCGGCGTCCATTCTGTTGCCCATCGCAAGTGTGCGCGAAATGAGATTTAAATGAGCGTGTAAAGTGACTGCGCCCGCCCTCCCCCTAGGAAATGAAAGCATACAGAAAAACCCGCACACATGGCAGGCGATTGTGTAATGGAGACTGATTTGATTTCGAAATTATTAGTTTCGCCCTTTCAACGATTAGTAAACGTCGAATTTGATCGTAGAAAAATTATCCACCACAAATGGTTGATTAGCTCGATTTTTGTTTTTCTAATTTTCGATTCGTTCATAATAAGTGTGCTCGTTTTTAGATTACGTTCACTACTGTACTCGTTTGTCGTTGGTTTAAGTACGATGAATCCATCTCATACTGCATTAGCATCGTACACATCCCCTTCATACTTTAAGCATTACTTCAATAAACTTTATTAATTAAATCGATCATTTTTGTTGTTGTTTTTTGTTGTTGTTGCTATTTTCTTCGCTACAATTTCTCGCTGTTGCATTTGCTTACGTTCAACATCTGAGAGCACAGTTGGCCACGAGATTTCGGTTCTGTCATTCACGATGATATGTGCGCATCGCATATTGTCACGAACAGCGATAGTGCAAAACACTCATAATGATAATGACAACGTGTTAAAACGAGGTTTCATCACATAAAGCAATTAAGTATCCCACAAATAAAAAAAAATATAAAAAACCATTGTTTCCATGCATTTGCGACATTTTGTGTCCTGTTGGGTGTTTCGTCCCTTGCATAGTTTTCGCGAAGCATCCACTGTCACGTTCCGGCATGCTTTGATGCTTTGATCCCCTTGGGCGTGCGATGTGATCGAATGTGACGGCGATTCCCACTGCTCACACTCACACACTCTCACACTTAGCCACTCACACACACACAAACACACGGGGTTCCACAGGGTGTTCCCCATCTTTATGAGCCGTTCGATCGGTTCGCTTATCGCAACTGATTGCATGCGTTACCCTGCGATTGTTACACTGCAAGAACATTTCCTCACTTGCAGCAGCAGGCTTCCAAAGAGTTCCCCATTATTTGTTGTGACTGTTACAAACGAACTAGTGCAAAGTGTACAAACCTGGCCGGATGCGGGAAATGGTGGGATGAGAAAAGCATAAACGCGAAACGCGAAGAAACAACACACTTATACCGAGCAGAAATTGAGCCGATGCGATGCGGTGGTATTTTGAGTCGACGTTGTGTATGATTGCGTCTCGTCATGATTTACAACAAAACAAAAGGTAAAAGAAAACAGAAAAGAAGCTTTACATTTGATTGAAATGTTTTATACTTATCATATACAGTCTAGGGCAATTAATGGGAGGCGGGACCGTGGCCTCTCGGGAACTAGAGGCCGACCGTCGGTCGGGCTCTCGGGTCCGGCGGTGGACGAGGCGGGCGGGTGGTAGCGCGAGGTTTAGTGAAAATGATAAATTAAATATATAGAAACTGAATATATACACATATACAAATCTATAAAAATATATATATGCAATTCATGCAACAAAAAAAAAACATAGACCTGAAGTAGCTGCTCAGCAGATAGGATGAACGGGGGGAAAGAC
>JXXA01014361.1:0-28607 GCA_000956255.1 Anopheles punctulatus
TGCTTTGTAGTCCGCACCGAGACAGAAGCATTGCACATTTCAGAACACTGCAATACACCTTAATTACACTAGAATCGATTCCAATAAAACCAACCTGAGCACTGGTCGCGACTTCCGCTCCATATCAAGACACTCGCCGCCAAAAGGTGCGCCCTGAATTTCGCGGGAAGGCAATGCGACCGTGATCTCCCTTGTCCTGGAATCGGTGTTCCGATCGGTGGTCAATTTTCATTCCGGTCACGCCACCACGCGCTCCATGAAACCGTGATATCATGTCGCGGAGTCTCGTAACCAAACCATGTCCTTCCAAAGATGGTTTGATTCATTGCGGGTTTTTTTTTGCTGTTGCCAAACGATGATGATTAACCGATCGGGTCGGGTGTAAATTCCTGCGCGCTTCAGCCAGTCCGGCCGGTTCGATTAATCATCGCCTCCCCGATAGGTTCATTCGACCGTGAGATTAATCCGTCCGGGAACGGTCTTTGATCGGGCCGGAACCAACGACGAAGGTGACGGTGTACGCGGTGAAAGTAGGGAGTTGCAATAAAACCGGGCAAATAAAGAACTGGACGCGTCGGTATTTGTGCTTCATTAGTAATTAATTTCGCGCTAGCTGGTAATTTCATTTGTGGCAATAAATGTACCACGCAATGCAGGGAATGCTTGCTTTTATCGCACCAAGAGGAAGTTAGACGAAGTTGTCGCTTAATCTCGGGTTGGACACCAAATATAAACAAGCGTATTGTACCGCATAAAACGAATTAACAACATATAAATATAACATAATTAAAACCGAATAGAACGCTCGCGCCCGGAAGATTCTTCACCTCATAAACCAAAGCATATGCCAATAAAGATCACAACTTCGCGATAAGCTCAACTCATCCTCGTTCGATCCCGTGTAGATGCATCGGCTGGCGCGACCGTGTGGGTGGTTTGCGTCCCGAAGATGCAGGCCCTTCCCGCATCGATAGCGTTATCTTGCAGGGAGTGAAACACGGCGAGGCCCAACCCACTCCGTACCTGATCGCAACGTGAACCTGAACCTCCTCCGGATCCACGGATAACGCTCGGGCGCCGGGTGGATTCCATTAAGGGGCCCTCCGGGCGAACTCGTCCCCGAAATTGTTTCGAACTCGGGCCCGGTCCTACACTGCGCCGAGCGCATCGCGGAAGATTATCGACACCGGTCAATCGGATATAAAATAATTACTTTGTTTACTCGACCACGCTGAAGTGCGTTGTGTGGAGAAGTGCTTGCGGGTGGGACTCTCGCGGTCGTAACGACTCTATCGGTTTTCGCTTGCGTGCCGTTTGCGGACGAATTCTCAGGCCTTATGGCGTAGATTTGAGATGCGTTGCAAAAGCTGTTCGACGCTAACATCCAACAACAGTGATTGGGGAAAGTCCATGCTCTCGGCTGTATCAAGATTAGCTTGTGGCAGAGCGCAACTATCCTCTGAATGTAAGCAGTGGCAAAAATCAATCTACTTTTGGCCAGAAATTGCATCAAAGCTTACCTCTTCCTGATGCTGGCACCTATTCGTTTCCTCAATGACACTGACGTAATAATGCACTTAAAAATTGATACCAGGCGATTGAGATGAACAGAAGAACGTTCTCTACTGTCAATGATTACTTTGTTTGGAGACTTTGTTGAATCCAGTTTTATATCCATACTGCACCACCAAGGGTTAAGTTAGGTGCGTTGCTAGGTAACGCGAACAAGTACGTCCATCATATCCAATCGCAAGTCTTTTGCGCCGGGATTGGGTGGTCGAGAAACTCGAGAAGTTCCGTCGTGCCTGGCGCCCGGTTCGTTGATATCCCAAAAGATGCTGATAAGCCGGTCGGGCGCCACAGAATGAAACAGCCAGAGCACACGGACATCCATCAAAAGTTGGACGCATCGTATACCCATAGCGCACTGGCGGCAAAGGGGTAAAGAAGGGTGTCATCAGAAACCGACCGGGCAGGAATTAAAGTCAAGATAAATTGTATTTTAGGTCTGGACTTCGTTGCCGCTCGCTGCTCCGAACCACCCTAGAGTCCAAGCATCACGAAAGGGCACATAATTTAATAAGCATTTATTACCGAGTGCTTTCTTTTCACGATCCTTACTTTAACGGACCAGGCGCAATGGATGATTAATTTGTGGCTTGGTTGAATATAAAGTTGCTTTGAAGTATTCATCTGCAAAGTTTCTGTTGAGACCATCTTGAGACCAGTGATCTTGTGGACAAACTCAGGTTATTTACCCCCGTCGTAGAACCATTTCAGCCAACAAATGTTCATAAATTTCAACCGACGTCAGTCTCGGGGACCTTCATTTTATTACTTTTATTTCCTCCATCCAAAAGGATCTCTTCGACATCAAACGATTTCAATCCACAAATCATCCCTGAACTCACATCACAAAACTGAGCCGGTCGAGAATGTCCAGGACGTCGTGGTAAAATTTGAATGGAAGCCAAACGGTTACTGTCGCCAAACTGTCACACGTACACATGCAAGCACAGTACTACCGAGATTCGGTTGAATCGAACCCGCAGACTCCACGATCGATACACTCGTACCCAACAATACCGGTTTGATGAATGGGATCGCCGAATGAATGAAGCGTTTATCATCCCATCCTTCCGTTGCCGTCCGATCCGCGCTGAATTCATTCGACTTCGGTTTCTCATTTCCTCGAAACGGGTATGTGCATTTTGTCGGAATTTGTTCGAACGAGAACAACGCCACCGAAACCACTGAACTGAAGCCCAATAAAGTAACAATAAAAATGCAGCTGAAGTCTTTCAGCTCGTGCTTGTTTGCACGTCGCTACATCGCTTGAACTTTGCGGTTTGGATGCTTTTTGTTTCGATCATCAATTTGAAATCATTATTCAAATCACTACTTGTGAGTTACGAAATTTTATTTCCATTATCGTTAAGTTATCTAGTACGATGTAGTTAGTAGTTCATAGTATATGTTCAAAAAGTTACTTTCGAATGATTTTTATTTTGTTTTGGATAGTTTTATTTTGGAAACAAAATATTATAGTTGGAACTGGCAAAACGGGACGTTTTTGTGAAATACGTTAAATCATTATAAAAGATTATTGGTTTGCTGTTTACTTCGATAAAAAAAGGATTTAAACAGATAAAAGCGAGAACAGTGTAATGAAAACACGCTAGTCACACTTATGTACACAAATACATCCACAAAGACGGATTTCTGTTTTATTTGCTTCCAGCCATACAACATAACCTTACGTTCCCTACTACTGCACGGAGTGCAACGATTGCAGTGCAAAGCTGCCACAACAGAACATCATAAGCGTGTGATTGTGTCCAGTGCTGTCTCTGGGAGACGTGAAGATGATGAAGCGTTAACATTCTTTACCCATGAACGATCCCTACATCCTAACACCCGTTCCTCTAACATCCATTTGCACGTAGCTAATCACAAATGTAAAACTACAGTTCCACAGCGCTGTCGTCGTTGGCGGGCTTCATCTGATAGGCGCAAGTACGTTCACACCTGCCCCCGAATGTGCACAAACGAAAAAGGTAATGCTTGTAACATCCAGTCGCTGCAACGTCGTCATGCTCTAAACAGTAATAATAGCTAAAGTAATGGTCATAAAAGCGATACAAAACTACGGAAAAAACGCACGTCTATCGGCTCACGTCACACCACCTTCGCAACACAATTCTCATTTCCACCGGCCTCGAACCGTAGGACAGGGTGAAAATCCTCCTCCTCTTCCCCAAGCGTACATGTCTTTTTAGTTTTAAGGTTCTCTATTACACCACTTTAAGCCTCATCCGGTAAAGCTGGCAATACGTACTTCCGTCACCGTCGGGGCGGAATCTTCTCTATCCGCACCCCCCCTCACGTCCTCACTTACACACTACTGTTAACATCGAATGTTGTTAAGTGCATTTGTTTGCTGTTTTGTTAAGTTTTGTAGAAAACGGTGTGGTAGAACTATCTGCCTCTTGCTGGAAACGGAACTACTGTCCTGCAGTGTCGTCCATCCGTACCGTACCATATGCCGGCCAGGGCTGACGATGCGAATGTGCTATTCGGAAAGTTGTCTTCGAACTCAGTTCGAACGCTCCAGGCTGACGATGAATCCTTTCGCGGCCAGCACACCACGGCACTTGATGTGCACCTGATAGCGTGACGTCCAACCGGCACCGTAGCTTCCTAGCTCCAGTTCATTCAGTACCTCCCGCGGCAGTAGTTCTAAAATTGAAAATGAATGGTTCAATCAATAATTACTTCAAATATATATTTAAGTCAAATGTCTATTTAACCCTCCAAAAGGACGTGATTATTTTATTTAAGTTATTTATTACTTTATAAATGCTTACAATACTATTGTGCTATGGTATAACGACACAAGGCAAAAAAATCGAATTAATTAATGTTGTACCCTTTTTTACTGATTTTTTGATAGCGAAACATGAAATTTAGAAATGAAACATAAAATATAGAAAAGCATAATAGAAACTAATTTTAGATTCTAGTACCAAAAAAAAATTGTTTGCTTCATTTTACCATTCCAAGGAACAGTTAGAGTGCCATATTAAGGATAAATTATTAAGGATAGGTACATTTGAACGTATGCGTCACACGGTAAACGCAATTTAGCAGTCAAAAAATTTAACTTTTTACCTAATTATACACTCAAGCATAACTAACAGGCAGGATAACTCATTTAAAATGACTTAAAACATGAATTTGTCACTTTCTTGCTACTTCCGAAATCGGCGACAAAAATCTGAACAAACAAAAACAAGTGACTTCTACGATTACATTGCGCAAAACAAAAAAAAAAATAATTGTGAAAAGCTAAAAGAGAAAATAAATTTGAAAATAAATGTGTATCAGCACGCAAGCATTGGGATTACAGAATTCTCCTAAAATAAAAAACTAAACAACAGCGCCAAATTTAACACATTTTACAAACAATTAATTCAAGACGCGGTTTCATTTTCACGTTCACCCGCAAACACATCCAGCGGATAAATCTAAACCAAAGCAGCTTACCTTGCGGATCGCTATGGGTTAGCAGCTGAATTTCGTTCTGATTGCAGTACGCCTGCAGCTGAGGCGGCACGACACAGCACGCGGCCAGGTTGATCTGCGCTATCGACGGATGCACGGTGGACGCATCGTACAGCTCGCGCAACGAGTCCGCATCCAGATCGGCGATACCGAGCTGTCCAATCTTCCCGTCACCCGCGTACCGCTCCAGTATCGTCCACAGCTTCTTCAGGTTTCCCACCGCGTTATCGCTCCCGACGGCCCACTCGATGACACCCTCCTGCTTCACCACCTCCCCGTCCTCTTCCCGATCACCCTCCTCGCTCGTTCCATTGCTGCCGGTCGCCGTCGTCGGATGGTACGCGAGTATCAGATTGTCCAGGTAGGACACGCTGAGCGTCTCGAACAGCTTGTCGACCGCCTCGGTCAGGGCCGATTCCGAGAAACGGTTGAGAAAGATTTTCGCTCCGATTTTTATGTCCGCCCGTGGATGTTCCTGCACCTTCTCCAGCAGATCGTTGTTGCGGCGCGTAATGAACCGACGGGTCGGCGGTAGGTCGGTCACTTCCGCCTCGCCAAACGTGGACCGAAGACAGTCCGTCAGCTGTAGAGAGAGAGAGAGAGAAAGAGAGAGAAAGAGAGAGAAGCAGGGAAACGGTGAGATAAAATGAGCTATGTCAATAAATCCAGACACGATCGTACGGGAAACTGGCGGAAGGGAGGGTTCTGGCAAAGCGCCCACACGCCCGAGAAGTTTGTCAATCAGCCGTTTCCCGTAGGCCCAGCAGCAGCAGCAGCGTGAAGTATTGGGCAATTCGAGGCGATATAAATAAACGAACCAGTGCGTTTTTTCTTTTCTTTTTTTCTTCGGAGCGACCGGGCGACCTTTTCCACCGGCCTGCAAAGAGAAATTGGACCATGTTTCCTGTGTTTTCCCGTTCAACACATGGCTGAAGACGTGTTGAAAAGGTCTCTCTAGGTAGAAATGAAATTCGAAATTGCACTTTCATAAAAACCATACCGGCCTTTCCAATCTGGACATGAAAAAGTGTGCCACAAACCGACCGGGTGGATTGACACGTTCGAATTTCCCATCCTGCGCTATTACTCAGCGTGATGCAACAGAAATTGCTAGGCGGCGAAAAGATCAAATATCGTCTGCAGCGCACGTTCCGGAAAGGAATGCTCCGTCAACAGGTAAACGAATTTTCGCATGGCTGTTAATTCAAGCATGTTTTTCATGTGCGCTATACACGCTGTACAATTTCATTAAAATATACACCTAAGCAAGCTGTGTGAGTCGTTTCCTAAAACACAGCATGAAAACAATCTAACCTCTGGCTGACCTTCTACCGTCGTGTTATCGCACCATTTTTTCTAAACCCAATGGGACAGTGCATCATTAACTAGCAAACGAACAAAACACAACGGCACGGAAATTACTCATTTGCTGGGAAGCTAGAAGCGCTTTCCTCATTTATTTTTATTTTAGACAAAAAAACTTCACCACGGCGCTCGATCTTTTTCCGCTTCTTTCAACCAAGCGCACAATATCTTGCGGCTGTCAATCTTCCGCTCAGCGCTGTGACACGCATTTTACTTGCCCTGATTCTATTGCCCGCTAACCCGCGAGCAGGGGCGGTGGGTGAAGTATTTGCGACGCGTTAATGGTACGAGGCAGACAGACACACACGTGCGCGCACATTACAGAACTATTTCTTTGAGACGTTAAGACCGCTAGCTGCACTGGATGTCGTTTACAAGTGCATTTCGGTACGCTCTTTATCAGAACGAGATGCCCCTTGCGGCGAGCACATGTGCCTGCGAGGTGCAGCGTTTATCTCAGCGCACTGCTTGTGAGCGTTTGCTCCGGGCAAACATTGCTCTGCCAGGCAAGCCAGGTCGTTTTCCTTCCACTGAAGGATGCTTTACCAGCAGGCTCCTTCAATGTTGCGCGTGGAATGAGCCCAACGGAAGGAAAACTCTTTCATGGGAGTCTTTTCATCGCAGAAAGCGAGAAAAAAAGCGAAACGACTTGTTCATCACTCCCTGCATGTAGGATAAATGCTGTAGGCTACCTTTTTCCAATGGCATCCTGCTGGCAGACCGGATGTTTGCGGTGGCCGTCCGTTCAAACCGGATATTAAAGCCAAGGGGTTTGCAAAATTGGAACTGCCGCTTGCTTTGTTAGATGAAGAATCTTTTGAACACACGTCGGGAAGAATAGTAAATGATTGTTTTAACAATAGACGAATATTTTCTAAAAATTATGTTTCATAGCTGTCCTTTCATACACACATCTAGGAAATAAGGGTAGAAAATGAGTCCTCACAGTAAAAATTATAAGTATTTCTCTAAATTAACCTTGTCCTAAATTGATGTATACCTGTTGCGTACATAATCGCAGCAGCTTATCAGCTTATGCTTCAAATACTATAACTCATTACTGACTCTTCCAGCGAATCATTTTAAACACTTTCTGGTCGCTTACGCTTGACGTCATTATCTGTGATGACGACATCCATCAATCGATACAATACGCGACAATTTCTAGGCTAACTTTTTCTTGTGATTCGACCGAGGAGTAGGTCGATAAGATAACGTGAAGAACACGTGCTCGATGGGGAATTTTGTACGGTGGTGTTGCACGATAAGATGACATCATCAGCTTGATTTACCACATTCGCGTTGGTCTATCTGGCTGGCGGTCAGTTTTCGCAAGTCATCGTGATCACAATGTTGGGCGGATTCAAGCATTGTTTTTCTTTGTGTTCTATTTATCCTGTTGCTCGACATTCAAACTCGCGCGCTTGAGATGTAGGATTACTCATAGCCATGTCGATTTGCTGTCATGGTGATGCATATGATACACAAAATTCAGTCCAAGTATGAAACGATGTTGTGTAATGGTGTGAACTGGAGTGGCAAAGAAATTCCAACACATTCGCTTACGCTGGTTCCAATTACGCTGACCTTGAACCGGAAACCAGGAAACCACATTCCGGGAGCTCTCCGGTAGGGTAAATATTTACACACCGTAACATCCTGGCTTCGATCTCACCCATTTCCTTACCTCGTCCGTCGGCTTCTGGCCGGCTTTCTTGCGCAATTCGCTCACATTCAGCACGTTGCCGGTGCTGACGATCACGTTGGTATCCTTCAACAAGTGCGACAACATGTTGATTCCGATTTGTGTGCGATGGGAAACTGGGGAGTGGGTGGGGTACGTGGTTTGTTTTGTTTTCGTTGTACACCGTTTCTTATGTTTGCACTATTTCTGCTGTGTGAGAGAGGGAAAGAGGAACGAGAATAAAACACAAAAACAGACACAATTAATCAATCGTTGAAGCTTCGAATCGCGATTAGAGAGTTCTTAGTTGGCCTTGACTCGTTTGGAATAGCGACGATCGCTGGTTTTTACCACACATACACACACACGCGCACTCCCCTAGCAAAACAGCTGTCACAACGCACGGTGTAACATTCAATCTTCGCACACAAACGAAACAAAACAATAAAAACGTGTTGGGCAGCGCTTTGCAATCCGTACAATAAAAGACATCAGACACAAACCAACCTATGCAATCACATGGAGGTGCTCCGTCAGGCGGCGACGACAAACAAACACGACTAAACACGATTAAAAACAACCCAGTTCAGGTTTGTCTGACACGCAGTCTGTTTAATGTATGGGTCGACGCATACGGTATATATTACAACTTGACCGTGGGAACGGTTTTGGCAAGTCGGTGGCACAATGTTTATATTGGCTGATCGAGTAGGAGGTTGAATTAAAATCAGTATCACTAGAAACACGTATTGCCAACGTAATCCAACTGAAGTCGCTAGCTTAATGTCCGGAAAATGACAAAATTTCAATGCTTTATACAAAACGTAGCTGGGTTCTAGGAAAATAGGAAATGTTTGCTTGTAAACAGTTTCTAGGCAAATGTCAAAATTGAAATACAAAATGGTTGTGCTGTAAGAGGGCTGGTTTGACCTCTGTTCTAAATAGACCTTGCTGATATGTCTGATTCCATCTTATAGTATAAACCTTGGTGGGTTGTTCTAGAAACTTAACGTTTCAGAACTGTTCGTATAAGCTTGTGAAATGATTGTAATAATGAATTAATGTTACGTTATAATAAAGATATTAAACAAAAATATAAATTAAAAGTAGCATCTATACTTGGTTTAACATTTAGTCAGTCAGCAGACGTCTACGAGAGCATCCAATAGAACCCCAGTTTAATTTGTTTGTTTTATCGATTGACAAACACTGTCAAATGAATTTTGTACTATATTTTCAAATGATTACTTACAAAAATATGAAGTGTTACTAAGTTCACATGATATTACTCGTTGGTCTTGCCGTGGTGGGGGGTGGCGTCGTCCATCGAATGTCATGTTTGTCAGACGTCCGGTCTGACAATTAGCTAATATTTGCTATAAAATATGTCAATTTCGGTTAGAGCAGTAGTACAGTTTAAACACCCTTGGGCAAATATGCTGTACCAAAAAGACAAAAAACTATTCATAACCCTCTGCATTTTCTACTAAATGAATTCGATTCAAAAGACGATCGATACGATGGGATCCAAAAAATGAGTAAATTCATACACAGATTACAAATCTTCTATCTTCTTTTTAATCAACGAATAAAATAAAAATAAATATTCAAAAAATGATTTACAATCAAACATGATAAGATGATTAATTGAGAAAGCTATTCAAATTTAACAGCTATTGTAATGCACTGCTAGTGCACCAATCGAAACGGTTTTCACGTGGTAAGTCTGGGAAATTATCGGTTTCATCCAGGGTTCAGGCGTGCTATTGTTCGTCTTTTGGATTTTTCGTCATTTCATGTGATTTCAACGGTTTGTCAACTCTGCAATAGTCTAATAAAACATTATTTGTTCATTTTATAATAAAAACTTATGCTTGATTTTGCTTTATGCTCGGATTGCACGCCACTATAGGGTTAAAAAACTGTTATACATTTTTTCTGCATGTACGAAATATAAAAATCGTGTGATTCCTGATCCGTTGTTAGCGACTGCTAGTGATCGGCGGAGTAACCAAGTCAATAAAAAAAAAACAATCAGGCGATGGACAACTGATCGCTCTATTCGTACCGTCGTTACTTTAATTGACCTTTTTCTGTAACAGTTCGGGTGGCAGTTTAGACATTGCCGTTCGTTTTATGTTCGGTGGTTTACTGAACGATTAGAAAAAAAGAAAGCATACTTTTTTGTGTTAACTGACTGTATTCCTTGTTGTAAGGTGACTCGTCAAGTGATACTGAAACCACAATGGCGTCGAGCAATGTGAAGCTGCCGGATCTGATCGACAAGTGGATTGAGGTTCAAAAGAAGCGAACCGACTTAGAACGAGCGAAGGTCAGTGAAATAGCGTACGTTAAATACAATCGAAAAAAAGGAGTAGATAAAAAATTACTGTTTCGCTACCAACGTGAGGGTAAAGTGACGAAAACTTGCCCACCATTTCGGTATGTCCGCTAGAAATGCAGCTAATTAGTATTCCGGTGCGAGACAGTGCTGTCCAAAAAAGGCAACGCTACTGTAATTGACCCAGCGCTTTATACCGCATCGCTTTGTTCGGAGCGTATTCATCATAATCTTGTAGTCACTACCGAAGACACTTTATTCACCTCACCCTTTACCTTTTACAGCCACTGGATATCGACGCAATTAACTTGACGCTTCTGCTGAAATCGATGGGCCTGCGGTTGCAGTCCTTGGATTTCGAGACGGAAAAAAGCAACACCAACAATCTGACGATCACGGTCAAATGCAACCGGTCTGGCATGCGAGCGGAACTGAGCTACGAACTGCTGCGTTGCAGCTGCCCCGAGAAGAACGACCAGGAAAGCTCGTTCTGGGAGGTGCAGGCGACTGGGCCGAAAGTGTTCTCCAAGTTCAAGAACAACACCTCCTCCAACCTACTGCCGGACGTGTCGGAAAGCTGTGCGCTCGTTTCGAAGGCGATGCTTTCGAACCTACTCGACTTCTACGAGACTAGCATCCGTCAGGTAAAGGAGGAAAAGCAACAAGCGATACTGCATTCGCCGATCAAAGCACCTCGGCCAACGGTAAGCGTCATCAGTCCGGGGTTGACGATCAAAACTCCGTTCTCGACGCCGCCTGCCGAAGGGAAATGTTCATCCCGTATCGAGACGGTCCCGGTGGAAAGTGACACCGTCGAAGCAAAGGTACAACATGAAGTAAAAGAGGAACGACCTGAACAATTGTCACCAAACCAACCAGCCGCTGAAGAACGGATCGAAACGAAATCGAACACATCGTCGGAAAGTGTGGGCATTAACAATAAGACGCACGAGATTGTCAGTTCGGATCTCCACCAGAACAAACCGGTAGTCGATGCAGTTCTCAGTTCCTCACACACCAGCGCAGCAGATGATCATGCATACGAGGTGATGAAAACGCTCGTCACCTCCAGCCCGAACGAGAAACCACCCGTCGTCGATACGACCAGTACGCAGCACGATCGTGATCAAAATGTGATCAACTATCTGCAGCAGGCTCGCAGCCAGATCGACATGGCTCTGCTCCTAATGCAGCTTAACGCCACGCAGGACATTACGCACGGTTTGACGCACACACTCACGCCGCAACGTGCGTCCACCGTTTCGCGCAAGTCACTGGGCGTGGGCGTTGGTTTTCCAACTCCAAAATTTGCTCAACAGCCCCGATCCAGCTCAATGCTGAGCATTGATCGACGTCGTACACCGATCGACAGCGGTACCGGGGCAAAGAAAAAACTGTCCACTACCCCTTCGCTCACATCTACTCCTCGGCTTTCGTTCGGGAGTGTCGCAGGACGTCCCGATACGCCTCGACCATCAATAGCGCAGGTGAAATCGGTCGCAGCACTGCGCAAAGTATCGAGCATGCCGACCACGGGTGGTGGTTCTTCGCTGGCTGCACAGTCAGCAACGGGAAGTTTAAAAAAACCGGCCACCGGCTCGGTTACATCGCTAACACAAAGTCTACGGAAGATGTTACCACCGAGTAGTTCGACGGGAACCGGTCGAACCATATCCAAACCACCGACATCTGGCCGACTAGTGACAGCCGGCGGTGCGGGACTCATACAACGGTCCTCGAGTGCTTTGTCCATCCAGAAGAAGTAGTATCCCATTATTCTCCTTGCTTGTTTCATTATTCCTTGTAACTGTCTCAATTAAATTATCCTCACCAAATAAAAATGTTCTTTATGTTGCTAAATAAAAGAGTTGTTTTACATGGGAACAAGGGAAATCATGGTTGTTTGGCACAATCATCGGCCCAGCTTATTTATGGGAATAGGTATAACACGATTAAAATCGCCGAAAATAAGGTAAAAAGGGTAAATGCTCCAGTTGCTATCTTCGGAAAAAGTAAATTAGGGTAAAAGCATGTGAATTCTCAGTGTAAAGTTTTAATTGGAATAATGATTACAACAGTTGTAAAATAGCTTCAGAAAATCGTTTACGATTGTATTTGTATTGTATAACAGAAACACTCAGTTTTTGATAAATTTTTAAGATAAATATTATATTGGTCGAGTTAAAAAATGGAACAATATGTCGCAATACGTTATTTTATCGAAACTATATTTTTGTTAAAACACTGTACTAACTCGTCCATAACGGGTACACTTACCCTATGTAAGAATACATAACTTTTGCTTATATAACAGCCGATTTGAAATGAAAAGTTTGATGGCATTGAATTGTCAAGAAAATCAAAATGGCGCAAAGCGAGAGACGCGTGCAGTTGTCAAATGTGTTTATAAAGAATTTTTAAGCGGAAAAACTTGATGCCGGGTGGATCGTGAAGAGAGCACAGATTACACACAACAAGCACGAAGCTTACTATCCTGCAAAAGAAAGCGCATTTTCATTACCATTTCAAGTGTATCTCGTCGGAGTTGAAGCAAACCAATCGCAACATGCCGAAAAATAAGAATCCAGACACATCGGATTCTGGGCCGGACGATGTAAGAAGCATTATTGATTTCCGGTTGCAATTGTAGCATGGTGGCCTTAGGTATTGTTCTCTCACACATTTCCTTCCTACATTCCTTTGTATCTGCAGGATCAGCCGGTGGCGAAGAAAGCAAAACCAGTTGTTGAAGCTACTAAAAAATCAAGCGAGATCTGTTTCGATCTGGGAAAGAAGCGCAAAGTGACGGTGAGCGAGTTTCGAAACACCCCATACATCAATATCCGGGAGTTTTACGAAAAGGATGGTAAAGAGCTGCCATCGAAGAAAGGCATCAGTCTTACCGTGGAACAGTGGAAGAAGCTACTCGGATATGCTGATAGCATAAATGAAGAACTGAAGAAGTTGTAAATACACATAAGAACATTCGAGGAGGTGTTGGATTTGCTTGTTTTGTTTTGTTAAAAAAGAAAAATGGCAACAGTGAAGCGCGTGTTTTTTTTTTGTTAATAAATTACCACTTTCCGCTGCCCCGTCAGGCGGGCGGATGCTATACATGGGAATTTGTATATTCATTCATAGTATACATTCAAGGACAGTGCATCTATGCTTAGCCTAGCATTTAATCAGCCTCCTAGCCAAAGCAAGCGCCCCGATTTAAAAGGCAGTAAACATAACATGCAATTTTTGTTTCGTCCGGCGCTTGCTTTGCTTACATCTATATGTGTGGTTATATGATTAGATTGTCCACTTGGAATACATTGCAACCAATGCGCAGATAGTCAGTATGATAAGAAACGGAAGCCACGTCTTGATGAATCCCCGTACTCCGACGTACTTGCCCCTGAAAAACATCCAGAAGGCGAGCACCACCATGTTCCAGTTGGAGTACTCCTTGTACCGCATCAGTGCTAGCGCCATGCCGACATGCGAATGACAGTTGTCGCACAGCAGGTTGTGCATCCGGGCACCGTACGTGGCGGACGCTTTGATCACCGATTCGTCCCAGTTCTGGGAGCCACCAAAGGCGTGGGCTGGATGAAGCCGCAGATAGCGCGTCGGCCGCCCGAAACCCATGTTGTCTTCTGATACGAAGTACGGACCGGCAAAGTCGCGAATCACGCCGTTAGACATGGCGATGCCCATATGGCCAATGAACGGGAAGAACCAGGTCAACACCGGAATCGGCGTCCAGACGATGCAGTACGGGTATTTGTCGTCCGCAAAGTTGATTGGCGGAAGGCCCATCTCGGTCGAGTTGCGCGATAAGTCGTCGGATGTGTCGCTATGTAGGGACATATTACATTGGACACCGTGTCGGTTTGAGGCAATCGCTTCACACTAAACACGTGGACTAAAACGAAAGAAGACAATGTTGTGACTAAACACTGGGTGTAAGCATTTGAAATTACCTTTAGTATCGAAATTTAAAAAATCGCAGCAAAGAAAACACGGATCGAGGGATTTGTTTTTATTTCTGTTTATTGTTTTTCATGTTTGACAATTCAATCTTGACAGTTTATACCTCGATATTCAGTACTTCAAAATTTAGTGTTTTATAAGTACCGTGCGCTAGCCAATTGCGCCACTGGAGCAGATGAGGCTTCAAAATTTAACATCAGTAAAATTTACAACACATTATTGTTCTCCTCGAACGCCAAATGGGCAGATGTGATAGAAAATATGATATTTGAATCATTATTTCACCTGTTTCATCAAACGTGTGGATATAACAATGTACTATCTTGTACATGTACGATGAGTCACCATGCGGCTGTGCCTTGGTTTCAACAGAGCCGGAGAATACCCACCGAGTGGCTGGTACGAATCGCACGCACATTCGCCACGTGCTTTGCATACCAATCGTAGTAGCCAGGCCGTCACTAGCACGATAAATTATTGTTGTATCTACGCCACGCACCCCCAAACAGCAGTCTTCACACGAATTGATAGATATTTTGATGAATTATCAATTCTTCACCATGGAAAAGGACACGATCGGCATATGACAGGGTGCGAAGGTCAGACCGTTTTAGTGCATATCAAAATGCAACTCCCTACGCGGGAGCACACACGTATGCGCAAGAAGGAAACGGAACCTTCGCAAGAGCACGCTCGTATCGTTAGCACTATCCACACCCAGATGCACGAGGAAAGGATTTTTGTTACGTTCGAAAAACCCCGCAAAGATTATCTGGTGGTTGTAATTGCTGCGCGGAATTTTTGATTACAACAATTACCGACGGCTGGGATCGTGTGCCCTGGTGATGATCTATATGCGATGGTGGTCATATTTGCGGCTGCATTGTTTTTGATGTGATCCACGCATTAGCATGCATACATTAGCTTTATTACGTTTGCCGTCCATGGCTGCAGTGCCATGGGTTGCCTGCGTATATCGGCCAGAAGGTGCTATCGACGTCCTCTTCAGATGTACGATCGTACTCAAGGTGCATATTAATCATGAAGATTGATTTGATCGCAGTAGCGTACCGTCGTCTCGGGTCGTTCTATGGAATGGCTTTGGCGTGTTTGCACACTGACCTACCTTGACGTGAACTGGCGTACTGTTGCACTGGCAAAATATAAAAGTCTAGATATTGTCCAGAATCGTCATCAGTCTTTTGTAGATTGTGAGCGCAATCGGATTACGAAATGAATCAATACATCGCACTGGTAGCGGTTCTCGTGGCAGTAGTGGCTGCAGAAGCACCTTATCCTGCATCCGGCTGGCGCCCGGAAGGTGCACAGTTCCGACTACCAACGGAGTACCGTGCGCCGTTGCTGTTCATTCAACCACAGCCACAGCGAGTGGTGGTTCAAGTGACACGCGAAAATGTGCAATTTGCGGGCCAACAAGTTGTCCAAGAGCAGGCGACCACCACCGTCGAGCCGGTGACGCAAACGAATGAGTACATTCCGCCAGCAACAACCACCACGACGACTGAGCAGGTAAAATAACGATCGAAGCAGCATATGACAAGTTCACTGTTCATTTTATTCAATATGTTTCACTTGACAGCCGGAACTGGATCCACTCAAGGTGCAGGGACTCCCGTCGGATCAAAACAGGGATTTCCAGCCGCGGGCCAATCTTCGCCAGCAACCATTCAACCGTCAACTCCCGGCTAACTTCGCCCAACGTCCACTGTTCCCGGTCAGTGGTCAGTTGCGTGTTCTTCCCGGAGTTCAGGGTAATGTCTTCCAGCAGCAGCAAGTGCAGCAACCTCAGCCCCAAGCCGTTCCGGCTGAAACGTATGGCCCACCGGAACAGGAAGAAGCACAGCCGGAGGAGCCAGTAACGACCGAACAGCCGCAGGTGGTCCAGGAAGAGAGCGAGGACGATTATGATGATGATGCCGGACGCTCGGTTGTAGCCGTTGCAAACGCGTTCTCGGGACAGTACTACATTCTTGCGCCGGACAACACTTTGCAGCGCGTCGTTTACAGCACCATGATTACGGACGAGGATCGGCAGGCGAACGGATTTTCTGCTCAACTTAAGTACTCACCGGTCGATCCCATCCGTGACCCAGTTTACACTTACGACGAACAGGGTCAGCTGGTCCGCATCTACAAGAAGTAGAGAAGATTAATTGTTGGACATTGTAATGGTTTCATGATTCGTAGCGCTTTTTTTGTTTTGTTTGCAATAAATTACCGATTCGTTCAAATTTACACGAACTCCACAGCACCACTGTTATAAACGCAACATTTCAATTCGTGGATTGTGCAATATAAACGCATTCAACGAGACGGTGCAATCAAAACATTTTCGCGTGTTTTCGTTTCACCGTTTACCGGTTGTAATTTCACGTGCACAATATGGAAGAAAAACAAACGAAAAAAGTGCTCACGGAGCAGGAACGGCTCGAGCTGGCAGCACAGCTCGATAAGGATTTGGATAATTTTATCAGCTCGCTGGAGCAAAGGCGATATACCGAAGGATGGCCGGAAGATCGCTGGGAGGAGGAGATGGCGAAGCATCCGTTCTTCATGCAGAATTCCCCGGAACCGGGACAAGAGTTGAGCCCACTGATGGAAGGGCTGCAGCAGCTGAAGTACGATCCGCAGGAAAACACCGAACAGGAGCTGGCTGAAACTTACAAAGAGGACGGTAAATTTTACATGCAGCATCGCAAGTTTCGTATGGCCGTCCTAAGCTACACGGAAGCGTTGCGGTATAAGGTTACCGATTCCGCCTACAAAGCCATTCTCTACAACAATCGCAGTGCCGCGAATTATATGCTGAAGAACTACCGCACTTCGCTTCAGGACGCGTTGAAAGCGGTCGAATTGAATCCCGGCTACGATAAGGCACGGTGGCGGGCAGCCCAGTGCGCTTCGGCGCTCGATCGCTTTGACCAGTGCGTTGAGCTTTGTGATACGATTTTGCAGCATGATCCTGCGAACACTGCTGCCCTCGACATGCGCAAGTCTTGTCTCGCTCGAAAAGCCACCCAAGAACGGGACACACGCAAGGAAGCTCGGCAGGAGCGGGAAAAGCAGCAACGCTGGGAACGGCTGCTGTCGGAGCTGCAAAATCGGAAAGTGAAATTTGAGGAACGACGCGCCCCGGAAGACGAAAGTAAGCTTGTGCCACGACTGGCACCGTTGGCGGATTTTATGGTATCTTGCAACGAAGACGGTGTACTAACTTGGCCCGCGGTCTTCTGCTATCCCGAATTTCACACCACCGATTTCCACCAGGAGCTTTCCGAGGACGTAAAGTATGGGTCAGCACGGGCTTGTACGGTGTTACTTTTTCTTATGACGCAAATTTCTTACTATTTTATCTTCTTCACCGATGCTAGGATGCAGGAAATGATGGATTTTCTCTTCAAGGAACCACTCGAGTGCGATAAAGCCCGACGGTACCGACCGAACAAAGTCAACGTCTACTACGAAAACCGAATTCTCGGGCTGGCCTTCTTGGTTGACAAGAGTAAAACGATTCGTCAGATTGTGGCGGAAAAAACGTTCCTCGTTTATCAGGGCACACTGACGTTCTACATTGTGGTGAAGGGTTCGAAGCAGGAAGAGGAATTCGTCACACAAAAGCGAATACCGATAAAGATCGAATACTGAACTGGACTACAATGGCAGAGTTACAAATGGTGTAAAATAAAGTCAAATCAATATGATTGAGAAAATAAATGTCTACAATCAGCGTTTTGTATTTCGCATGATCTCTAAGCTGACAAATTATTGCAAAAATACGTAAGTACGTGATGTTTAGGACCCTTCAGTGCGATATATCGGATACTGGTCATCATTAAATACGCGCAATGACTGAGGTTTTTTTTTTGCAGATTAGTGAATTACACATCGTTTTTATTCATACTTTTTTTGTGTTTTTTAATATATAATATACATATGCGCATTTAAGGATTACTCTGAAGAAACTTTTGCACAGCGGTAGCGAAAAGTAGTAAACATTCTTTTCAATAAACAAAAAGTCGGTGCATGCTAAAGAAAATCACAACTAGGAGGAACAACACAAGAGGGGGAGAAGAGTACGGGGGATGTAGAAAAATCGTTTTAAAATGAGCGCGAGAGTATCATATATTAAAAATGGAAGTGGCGAAGGCAGGTGTGTATGGGTTTGCTCCGTTAGATGATGTTAACGCGTTGGTAATTCGCTTTTACAATAGTGGGGGATAATTGAATCAAATGGAAGCGACTTATGGTTCATTAAACTAAACGGTGGCTACTTCGATGGGGAATGATCACGGGAAGGTAATCGCGGAAGGCGAATAGTATAAATAAAGGATGTACACACACGCCAAATAAAACAAAAAAATGTGTCATTTTGGGGCTCAGGTATTGTATACGGTGTGCGTGTGTTTGTGGGTGGATGGTGGAATCATAAGTTTCTAGATGAAATGAAAATAATAATGTAATAGCGGACAACTAGGCTAAGCTCGCGAACATCATCATCATCATCATGTTGCGACGAGGGGATGAGGGGATTTTGTTTTTGCATGAAATTTCACAGCATCATGACGACGATCACACAACACACTACTAACTGGTTGTCCCGCATCCCGCACAGACCTACTACTGTTTTCTTCTCTCATCACTGTCCTACTGACACACAGCAACGTCTGCTTTTTGACGGGTGTTTGTCGCTTTTGTGACACACCGATTACTTAATCCTTCGACTGGTTTCTTTTGTAATGGTTTCATTTATTTGTGTGTGTGTTTGTGGTGGAACTGTGTTTTCTCTAGTTTGGGGAGTCCTCTTTTTGGCTGTGTACTTGTGCAAAGTATCGATCATTCCAAGATTTATTGTACAATATTTCAATGTTTTTGTTTTCTTCCCGGTGCGCTTTGTTGTTCGGAAACAAGGCGCGTTTTATAATCCTTACTTTAATTTTGTTCCATTGAACTTATCGTGTTTGATGGTTTTGAACTTTTTTGCACCGTTTTCATCTAGTTCTCTCTTGCGTCTGGTTTTGAATACTCAGAGGACAGAGGACGAGTTTGACTCGACTTTCCCGGATAAGCTGTCGTCGGTTTGTGTTTTCGTATGTTTTCTGGTACTGGGATGTTGGTTGGTTGTGGCGACAGGCAGAACAAATACTACAAAGTTTACAACAAACGTATTCCATCCCATTCCCCCCCTCTTCACTGCACTACTGTTTCGCTTCACCCGCCGCCATCAGCATCCATTCGATACAGACGTTTCATTCAGGTTGCTTTTCAGTTTCAGGGCGGCCTGTGGGTTCTGTCTGTGGGTTCTTCATCGGCGGAGACCGTTTCGACTCATGAGATCCTTACCTCGTTCGGCACAACACATCATTCAGTTCTAAGCGTTTCTTTTTTAGGTGGTTCGCTGCTGGGTGCTCGTCAACGCTGACGCCATCCCCTCTTGCTATTTTATCTCACCTCTCCTTCCTGACCTTTCTAGCTTGTTCATTTTGTTGCAGCATCGATCGAGTTTCCCCCCTTGGTATGTTTTTTCCCGCTTTTTTGTATGTGTGTGTGTTTTTGTTTGTTTGTTTATATGTGTTGTATGTTGTGTGTTTGTGGATTTTTATGATGTTTTTTTCTTTACATATTAACTTTAAATATAAAATATCACAATGGTACATTTTTCCTCGCGTGTCACCTCTTCGAGTTCACATTCAGCGTTCTAGTGTTTTCACAAAAATATAGCTTTGTTCTTGCTTTTTTTTATATCATTTTAATATGTTAATTACCCTGTGTGGAACATAAAGACAACGCGGAACACGAACGAACACCCAACAACACCCGGTTCACCGAGGATCACTACGCAACTAAATTTACGTTCTTTGGGTATGTTTCTTCCTTGCAACACACACACACAGACACACGCTCGGTCTGTTTGATTTTACTGTATCGTTTCGGAAAAAATACTACATTCCCACATTATCACTAACTCTTTTTGCTCCCAACTGAGTTGGGTAAATGCGTCTTTTTCTCTGTCGTGAAAAAAGACATCCTTCTTTTCTCTTTGTAGTATCAGTGCGCGTTAAGAAAACTTTCTTTGGGCATATGCTTTCCTTCGTTATGCCGGCGTGTCTCGCGCGCGCGCGTGTGTGTGTGTAGACTTAGTGGAGACAACTTCATTGTTGAATAAATTCTAATGCAAGAGAGAGCCTTTCCCCAACATCATCTCGCGGGGAGTAGTACTGTGTATCGCACATTTCTTATTTTTCTCTCTCACAAACATACACACACTATCGTTTCGCCGACAAAAATCCAAAATCCTCCTTGCAACGTTCGATAGTGAAAAGGTGGACTCGCTAGATTCATGTTTTTTCTTAAAAGAACGGACCGTTATGGTTTAATCCGTCCTTTTAAAGTCATTATTAACTGAGATCAAAGGGGGAGGGTGGGCAAGAGTGGCAGCAAGTCACTCTTACGCGGCAAATGTTTAATCCTCAGCCTTCCTCCGGTGAACGGTGGTGTAGTGTTGGCGAGTAAGGAGAATCTACCATCTCCATTCGCTCTCCATTTAATCCACGTGTTCCGCGCACCTATTTATGTTTCACTTAGGCTTTTTTTCTGGCAACGTGTTATTCGTGTGGCCATTTGTTTCTTCGTAACATATTATTACACTCGTCAACAGGGGTTTTTGTTTGTTTGTTTGTTGTGGTTAGTACGCAGCGACCGCATATGATGTATTTATGTTCCTTTGATTTTATTTTTCCTAGCCTTTCTCTTCATGTTGCGGTGCGCCGCACTTCGTTGCCCTGTATAAATCGACGTGTTCGTTTGTTTCATTTGTTAATTTCTTTTTGTGAAAACCTTCATCGCTTAGCTTTTCTCCGGGTGCCAACGAGCGAGTGTTGCGAAAAGCAAAAGGTTTGCTTGCACGTCGTTTGTTTCTGTCGTGCCGTGCGCGCGTTTTTGTGTTTTGTTTCCTTTTTACTCCGCACACGGACAGAAACCGTTGCCGTCGCCCGCTTTTTTGCCTCCGTTTGCGTGTGCGCCGCTATTAAATGTATTATTGGAGATATCTTACGCTTTTTTGTTATATGCAGGCAAAATACATCTTACTTCACTATCGTTTTTATTTCGTCTGCCGCTGCGCCGTGTTTTGCTGGCAAACCGCTGCAGCAGAGAGCATACATACAACAGACTTTCACACATGCGCGGCGCTCTGTGTCATGCCCTGTTCCTTATCTTTCCCTCGATGCACGGTGGTGAAGTTGATTTACTTTGCAAATTTTCTTCCCATATGCAAAAAAGTTGTTTCTGCTTTCTGCCCTTTTGCCTGTTGCTCGAATTATCATTTCACATCCTGGGCTTATATAGGTTGAATTCTTGAACTTCTAAATAAACTCTACTTTATTCTGTTGCTTTGCTAAAGATTTCCTGCCTCTCTTCCTCGATCGGGAAACGAAAGTCTAAACCTGTCCCTCGTTCCATGCACATCTGGGTTGTGGGTTGGCGTGATTTGTTTCTTTTTTTTAATTCTAATTTCTAGAGCATCTAATGAACCAACCTGTTTCACTACTCGTTCGACGGACGTTAATTTAAGCGTGTTAAAAATAATGATACAAAAAAACGGCGAATTGCATTGATTTGCTTTTTTTAAGTTAAATTACTCTCCCTCACATTGTATCACAATTGCGAAAACACTGAATTTATCGCGTTTTTGCCTTCGCCGAGGCAAAACAGTGCGTGCGCACGCGGCACCTCGAACCGAAAAGAACAACTTAACCCCGGCTCTACATTCTCACCACCAACCCAACAACACCAAAGCGCGCTACGTTTGCATAGTGGGACCATTTTTCGTTGTGTTTTTTTCTAGAAAATTAAATGTGGATTCGTGTACAAAACAAACAACGCAAAGCTTAAGTCTAAACGTTTAAAAAAAATGTCTCTTTTAAGCTTAGGAAAGTGCCCGGTACATTTAGCGGGTGCCGTCAGCAGTGTAAACGAGTCAGTTTGTTTTTATCCTTTTGCTTTCCTTTCCGTTTTGCGGGGAAAAAACTGTGTATGAGAATAGAAAATTCGCTAGCTGCCATCATATATTATTATCGTTTTTCTTTTTTTTTGTTTTATTTCAAAACGGGGGTCGTCCTCCTACTGCTGGAGAGCACGGTGCGCACTCGGTTTGATCTCGTGTTTTTTTTGCTTTTCGGGACGTTCAGGATTCTGTCTCATTGCCATCTGTTGCTATTGCCGATGCTAAACGCTTGTCTTGATCGGTTATCGATTTTACGATCCCTTTGTTCTTCCTCGCATTTGCGATCGTCGATGCTTTTCAAAAAGTTCAAAACACAGGGCTGCATATATAATAAAAGAAAATATGCCAATTCGCGGAAGAAATTGTTATGTGTTTATGTTATTTCTTTTTCTTCGTTTCTCTTCAGATTGCGCACATCGATTTTCATTTCGTTCTGTTAAGATATCCATTACTTTTAATAACGCTAACATTTTTCCATCTAAGACATTTAAGTTTTATATTGGATTTCGTATGTGTATGTGTGTGTTTGTTTTTGTAATTTTTGAAGATTTCCCACATCGTATCAAGTGTGCACGCGCACTGAAAAAAATGAGCTCATGTGGTTCATATGCTGCTGCTGCTTGCTTGCTTGTGCACTGCAGTAAACTAACATCAATTCGAAGTAATACGAACACCATCTATCGTGTGGAGGTGACGTTAGGTGACGTGGAAACACAATGGAGAAGGTACGTTTCTGATATTGTGTTGCTGTAACGTTTCAATCGAATGCTTCGGTTTAAAGTCGACTCTGATGAAGTAATAGGTGTTTGCTCATTTTTACCTATGTGGATGTTTTTTGCGATCTTTTTCCTAATTCTTCATAAAGCGCACATGCGCACACACACCCACACATACTGTGAAACACACTTACACTTAGTTGCTAGTAGATTGATTATGAAAATTATATATCATATATATATTATGTGTGTGTGTAATGGTTAGTAAAAGAAGTTGCCACAAATGTATCAAACGACCTGCTGTTTCATTCTACTCGCAATCAATATTTTCTCAGCTGATTTGTTAGCTAGTTTGCTTGGCTCCACAATTGTCCCCAACAGTAGTTTTTATTCTTTTTCTCGCTCTATCTTTTTCGCGGCTTCGATACCGTGTCTTGTTAGTAAATTTTATAAACTCATCTTTAATACTTCTAACACTCACATCCATTGATGGGTTTGCATCTGTCCCACAGCATTCGCACCAGCAGTACGCGAACGCTGGCCGTGTTTGCAACGGAGAGTGTGTTACATTTGTTATTATAATCAATATTATACTTTAAGCTTCATGTTTTCGGGGAATTTAATTAGCATTATTTATGTTTTACCTATGCGAAAAGAAAGAGAAAAAAAATCTTTTCGAGTACGCCTTTTCAGCTACTTGTTGCAAAGACTGTCTGAACAAGGGACAGTCCGGGTTGCTTGGTAGCAATAATAGCAGTGCCACAAGAGTAAGATAATTAAAACAAGAAAACGATCATCTGCACATCGAGAGTGCGGCGATCGTTTTGTGCGTTTTTTTTTTCGCACGTAGAGAAATATTTTTTGTTGTGTGGCTCTTGTAGTAGCACTTTCTCTCTTTCTCTGTATTGTTACGTTAGGTTTGCTGCTCCAAACTCAAACCCAAATTTCTACCCATTTTATAAACCCCCGTTTTCCCATACCGCAGAGAGGCGAGCAGACATATGCCTACTTAGTTACGTGGTACAAATTTTGCTCTACCACATTATACAGACAGGTTTCGTGACAAATTTTCGTCTAGCATTCATGTAGTCCTTCGAGCTTAGTGAACTGTTTGCGAGTATTTGCTGATCTCAACAGAGAGAAAAAAAACTAAGACGAAAAAAATACTAAATTGAATGACGACAGGATCTCCTGGATCGCGGAAAACACATAGAGAAAATATAAAACAGAACCTTTGGCCATCCTACACATAATGGATCCCCCGCCCGTTTTTTATGCTATTCTCGTCCCGGAACCGGTCCCCTGCATACATTTTTTTTTCTACATCCTATCTACGGCGCGTGTAAACAGGACACACACCTAACTCTCAGGGCGTGTGTGGCCTTCCGATTCGATTTGCCTTTTTTCAAAAGGTTGGTGGGATTGATTCGTTTGGTTTTGCCTTGGTTTAAAGGATTTTATCCTACGTTGTATAGCTAGAAAGAGGGGAGACCGGTCCGGTATTTACTCGAATCGGTTTCAGTCTGTGTGGCGTGATCCATCGCTTCCGCACGGAATGCACCGCATGCACACTTTTGTCTCTCTCTCTCCTCCTTCTCCTCTTCCTTTTGTGTGTTCCTTGTTCTATATCCAGATGATCCCAGCTTCCATGCATGATTACTGGATATTATGTTCCTTTTGGGCGCGTTCACACGGTCACATCATGAAAAGATTCGTGTGAAGCTTAAAATCCATTACATCACTAACTGAAAAGTACGTTCCCGAGCAAAGCGATCTCGGAGAGGACACTCTTCCGATAAGTTGTGTTTTCGAACGGAAAGAAATAAAAAAACCGACATGAGTGTGCGTTTGTATCGGAAACACCTCACGGGGGGGTTTTTGCGACATTTGCATAAGGAACACGGAGATTCGATCACAGTTTACTGAAGGCATTTTGTTCTTTGTTTGTTTGTTTTTACGTAGTTTTATCTCGCTTTGTTGACTATTTCACGTGGAAGATACTTGCGAACGCAAACAAAAAGTTCGTTTTTTTAATTTTTTGCAGAACAAACCAACCGACTGCAATATCCTACACCTCAGCGCTCGGCTAATGAAGCACCATCGAAGCTGCATCAGGTGTTAGGTTCATCATTATCTCACCATTAACCTAAATGAATAAACAAACCGTGTGCAATCCCTCGCGATCTTTCTAAACAGATTATGAGCGTTTTATGAACCCCTCAACGCACCCCAACGGCAGTGAAAAGGTAATTTTTTCACGATAAAAATTTTCCTCATAAAATCGCTCAACTATTGCTGAGTGAAAGATCGTCCATCCATGCAGGTTGCGGTTGTGGTGTGTATGTACCAGTGATTTCTAATACCGGTTGTCTATACTGTCGATTTTTTGTGTGACTAGAGTAATGCGCGAGGCCGTACGGAGATTAAGAAGCGTACGAGACAAAACTCCGTTCCGCTTTAACGCCTTTTTTATGTTACGTACTGGGCGCAGGGGTGTTGTTTTTGTGGTTACTAATTCAACTGACTAAATGACTTCCGAAAAGCGAAACAAATGAATAGTTGATTATATACGTCGGACATATAGAAGCTATCGAATCCCGATTTAGTCGTACGGAGAGCTGTGCCTGTGGCACCATCAAATAACCTTCTCCGTGCGTTGCAAAACTCTCCTAAAAAGGTTAATCTTTCTTTTTAACGTAACTATAATCAATCTTACAGGTACGTGGTTTTTTTTCGAGTGTGTGTGTGTTGAAAAAACTAGTTTGGAATATGTTTTGTTACCAATTCTGATAGCAGACGTGCTCACTCGGAGCGAATTGGAGTGATTGGAGAGCACGGGAAAAGGAATGTTTCGGGTTAAATTGGGTGGAATCATAGCTTCTCCTGCGTAATGGCGCTGGGGGGTTTCTTGTGGTTTCTCCGCCTTTCAGCCCTGCCCTGATCACATCCTGTGATGAATAAACACTTCTTTACGAGGAAATAATGTTCGATTGTAAGTTCAAATGAGATGTTTCCCAGAAAAATTTCGTTTTTTCGTTTTTGTTTTGTAAATGGTAGGAGACAGCGATTTCTGCTCTATTCCCACACTATAATAATGAGAGAACACTTGTTACTCTGTCGCCTCTAATAGTATTTGTAAAAGACATCATGAATGCTGTTTGTTGTCGAAATATGCTCTCGCCATCTCTTCCTACACCGTTGCACCCGCTGTTTTGGTATCGAAAACTTGCGGTGGCTGCGAGTGTGTTTTCCTAACCTTTATCAGTTCCTTCCGATGCATTCGCTGCATTTCTTTTTCTTTTTCTTTTTACTTTCCGTACTTTCTGAGAGAGAGATTCTGTGTGTTAGGTTTTGTATCGGCACCAGAAGGCGCAAATAGAAATAGTAACAAAGCAGACGACGAAGTGCAAGACCTACACCAAAACCGTACAACAGGCGTCGTTGCACGTAGGCGGCGCACACAAACACACACACGCACACTGTTGTGCATCCGGGAGAACACATCCACGCGGCATGCACAGTGTGCTGTGGGGGGGCTAAAATAAAACGTGCACTTCTTCACAACGTAAAAAATGCTTTCCCCGGTTGAATTAATAAACAAAACAATCAGCTTAAAGAGTAGTTGTGTCGTAGGTAGGCCCCGACCTTACGATGCAGTTACGGTTTCGCGCGACCACCAATCGTTCTTCTTTGCTTATCGATTCCCGTAGTGGGGGAATTTTGGGGATGTGTGCTTTTGTTTTGGACAATTGCGCTTGCACTGTTTTCTATGTAGAAGATGCGAGTTGTGTTCTGGTTTCGAATGAACGTTCGTTCGTTTAATAATTTGCGCTTTTTTTCTTATCCTACGCGAGAGGCCAATCTGCTTTCGCTCTCTCTCTTTTTCTCCCCCTCTCTCTCTTTCTCTCTCGCTTCGTGTAGTTATTACAAATCTAATGATTATTATATGCTTGTTTTTCATAGGGGAAGAAGAAACAGAAAGTGAGAAAAAAACTCTAAATCGTATATTAATATATACTCGCGTGCTAGCGCGCGTTTCGCCGGCTTCGCTGCGGTTCTTTCCGTGTCCTGCAGCAGAGCGTTTTGCGCTTTTACACGAGCTTAAAATGTGTGTTTCATTTATATTGTAAACACGCTTCTCTTGCCCTCTAACCTCCTACTATCGTATATAATTTGCAAGCAAGACGAAGAAAAAAGAAAACAAAATGGTTATACATATTATAGTTATATATCCTGCCGATCGGAAGTTTCCAGCAAACGCGAGTTTTGTATCTTCCGGTTTGTGGGAGAGAAAAAAAAACAATGAACAAAAGTATACACGGAGCACATATAAATTAATAACAGGTTTAGTGTGTTGTTTTCCTTTCCTTCTGCTCCCTGCCGGCCGGGAGAGATGCAAGCAAAACCTTGCCTCTTTGTTTGCGCGTGCTTACGTGTGGTGGCAACAAGAGTGTCAAATTAAGTGAAGGGGGAAAAAATAGAACATTTTGTCCCATATCATTTCGAAATTGCGTGCGCTCCGCATTTTTGTTTTGTCAAAAAAAAACGAGATTGTATCTTTCGTTGGCCTACTAATTATTTGTTTCTATTCGTAAAGGATTTGCTCGCTTGCCCTCTCTTTCCTTCAGTGTGTGTGTATGTGCGTGCGTTTGCATACGCATTCGATTTGTTCAAACAAAAAAAAAAGAGCGCTCGCGTGCGCGCGTAAACACACACTACTAAACTATGGAACTGGATTTTAAATTAAAGGAAGATGCTAAAAACTAACCTTGCTTTCTCTCTCCGATCGTGTTTCTTTGTTGCTGTTGGTTGGTATTCATCGTGGTGGTGGTGTTGTATGGTGTGCCCTGCTCCATCTTACTGCTGCACCGGCGGAACGACCGGAGCGGTCTGTGCCTGCGGTGGTGGTGGAGGGGCGGTAGCCGCCGGATACGGATAGTAGGTGGCGGTGGTCGCCGTGATCGGGTACGACGGCTGATACTGGAGTCCCGTCGGATCGAATCCGGTGAAACCGGCCGGTGCACCGGTCGGGGTGGTTTGGCCGGGGGGCGCGGCGGGCGCCACCGGCCGCCGCAGTAGCAGCAGCCAGCTGCGGATACTGATGATTCGGGTTGGCCGGACCTACCGCGTAGCTATTGTTGTACTGCTTCGGTGGGTAAGCACCACGGCTGGCACCGTTCAGGGACTTCGGTGTTCCGTCCATGTTGAAATGATTACCGTTCGGGTTGTAACGACCGCCCGGCTGTCCGGTGCCCGGTCCCTGCATGCCACCTGGACCGCCGCCCTGATGTGCCTTGTTCTGGTAGTAGCGCATGCCACCACCCGGTGCCGCAGCCGCTGCCGCACCACCGGCCGCAAACCGTGCCGTGAAATCGTGATAGGCACGCAGCACGGCCTGCTGCGGTTCGTACACCTGCTGGTTGGACGGCGCGG
>JXXA01014362.1:0-16607 GCA_000956255.1 Anopheles punctulatus
ATGGTTCGACATATGATTTCAGGCGTGCTAATTGTGTTTTATTGAGGGAGCGAAAGAGATTGGCCAGATCGATCATTAGGGAGGAAAAGGTTAATCGACAACTGCAGGTGTGTTTTAGTGAATATTAAATGGGGTTTTCAAAGACGATGAGTTTGTTTGATAAGGCTGATGAATGGATAGAAGATGTTGTTTTTTGATGATCAAATCGATTCAAATCTTCTTTGGAAAACAGTAAGTCATGTGGTGTCATAATTCGCATCGTAACTCGTCTCACTAATTTATTGATTAAAAATGGTTTCGGCAATGAATGAATTTGTTGAATCATCGATTAAAAATCTATCAAAATCCTCTATCTCTCTTGATGTGTTGGCTAAAGATGGGAAAAGTAATCGGTCCGTTTTTTCAATCACCTTGAAATATAGTATTTATTGTAAAATTTAATTTACATTAAAAATCTATTTATCACATCGTAGATTACCCAATGAATTGTTCTAGGACGATCGGTTAATCGTCAAAAAAATTTGTAATCTTATTTTGTTCAAGCAAATAAACAAAAATGATTCAATTGTTTTCAAAACAAGCTTTTAAACAGCGAATAATAATAGTATTAATCCATGCCATAATTAACAAAATAGTAAATTATTAAATTTATTATTTTTCTATAAAATAAGAATGAAGTTGATTGAATTTTTATCTCAAATCTGTTCAAACAAGTAGGTTTACTTATTATTTTTTTAAAATTAAAACAATGTTATGATAACTATTATTCTACCTAAACCGATAAAAAGCCATAATAAAGAGCTCGCAATGCTCCAGACATCCCAAGATGGTCCCATTCATTTCAAGAGTCGCATAAAATAAGCATAATTGATGGTGAAAGGCTTCGTTTCGTATGAATTTATTGCCTGAATTTAATTTAAAACAAGCGTAATAAATAAATAAATAAACTGATCGTTTGGCGGCATAATGCATACCCTCCCCAGCTCGATAGATTGCTTAACCTATTGAGTATGAGCTATGTTTACGTGTTTGCATAAAAACGTCCTAACGTGATTACCGTCCTTTCGGCTCGAGGCAAAAAAAAAATCTCATCGACACATATGCCTGTCCCTTCCTTATTCATCTCTCACCTTGCATGCTTGTACACAGTTTTTTATTATCTGTCACGTCCAAACCGGTAGAGGACATTCCTGCGAATGAGCACGATAATTTAAGCAAAACTAGCAATTTCTGCACACGACGCTTCGTACTCGTTGCGATGGGGTGGGCATCGCCGCATCATTAGTGGTGTAATAACTTCATCGTTCTAGCGTTACATAAGGCAACAAAACGAACCAACGCTGTTCGACCGATCGGCCACCGGGACCGAGGCATCCATCGGGCTTGAGCATAAGCCACGCACCTTTCTCCTTCTATCGGGCGGCAAAGACGAGCGGCGATAAAATGAGTACCTTTGGGCCCGAGACCCGAGGCGGAACCCTTCCAGCCAGCAGCTGGATGGCTGGAAAAATCGAAAGTAAAACGTGGTGCGCGCCGTGGTGCTACATGCTACGGATCTTCAGTCTTTGGGCGGTTGGCCTATCGGAGATTGGAGAACGTTGTGCAAAAGAGCGTTTTCCACCCGAGCCGCCATGTGATAAGTACGGAATTGCAGCGTCGCCGACATCGCTTTAATTGTCCAGTTTTTCTCTCCCCCCCAGATCGTATTGACCCATTGCCCTATTGCATTGCGGTGGGTGGCAATCTGCGGTCTACGGTCTACGAATACCCACTAACCCAGTTCACGCTGCGAGTCTCCTGCTTCTGTTTATGAGATGCAAAAATTTTAATACGCTTTTAATTACACCTCGCAAATTTTCAACACAAACACACAGACGGCGGTCATAACGCAAACAAAAAACAACACCACCAACGGCAACGAAAAAGAAAACCCCATTCATGCCGTCACCCGCAACTGGAAGGAAGGCATTGCCCATGCAAAAGAGATCAACAATTGTCCACCGGATTGTATGCAAATCGGCAGTAAAACTTCCCGCACAAACTGGACCGAGATCGGGGGCTCCTTCTGTCAGCACAGAGCAGAGCAACAAAAGACTTGCGCGCCGGTCCAAGCGACGAACGGCTTTTTTTTTTTGTTTAATCGTACGGACCTCTCGGGCAGGCTTGCTTAACGCTGCACGTTGGGTTGGTGTGGGTGATTATTTTGTCACCCGAGCGAGATAAATACGTCATTCCGGGCGCCACTCCGATGACGGGCGTCGGTCGAACGTGCAGCAGCGATTATGACACCCCGAAAACTGGCTGCCAGCCATGCTCCGGGGGGACCGAGGCGAAGGTAATCGTTTTCGCTCCGCATTCAGCGCATGCTTGTGAATGAAAAATCTTTTATGGGGTGTGTAAAATAAACCCCGTCGTATGAGTGGAGATTTTATTTTTCCCACCGTTGCATCCGACTGTAGCAAACGGCACACGGCATTTGTCACGGTGAGTGCAAGCATTTTGGACAAATTTCGTTGCGGGTCATGAGAGCGGCGGCATGATGTGAAGTGGACCCACCCAATTTTCCTGCCCCGACTCCACGACGCGTGGTTCTCAGCGGTTTTGTGTGCTTCTGATTTCCGATTTGCCACACGGTTTTAGATCATGTCACGGCACAGATCGTCCACCCGGGCGCTGACGAACAAGGGCATATTTATTTATTTATTTGTTTGCCTTCTCTCGAGCAGGTAACACACACACGATGAAACCATCCACTCAACTGTTTGTAGATCTTTCGATTGACGTATTGAGCCGCTTGCCGACATACACACATGCTCTCAATAACGCCCAAAAAAAAAAAAAACAACAGTTATTGCAACGGTTTGACCCCGTCACGGTTGGCATTGGGCATTCGCCGCTCCGCCAGCTCAATCGATCAATGCCGACAGCATCCGATCCGAACAGAACAGATCCGATTCGATCGGGTGCGATTTCGCAAAGCACATACACACCAACACCCAAAAGGCCGCTTTAAGGGTTGACGAAATCGAAACCATGGGTTGGATCGCGAAATGGATTGGTTGACGCGTTTCGCACACTGCGTGCACAATCACACTTCGACCCTTACAGGGTTTTATGGAACAATATTTTTAGCAACACTATTTTAAGGTAGCAGTAGCATAATAATGATACCTCGAGCACTCCAGTACTACATCTTTATTTAAGATGAAAGCAAAACCCATTATAAAATTCATTCAAAAATATAGGTAATTTTGTACAGAATAATGGAATGTACGCATGATTTATACGATTTTTTTTAAATTTACTCGTCAATCCGTCTATTGGTTGGAATTTTTTTAAAATAATTTCAATCAAAGGCTGGATGACTCTCTCATACTTTAGAATTGTAAAAAAATGTTCGAAAATTTTTACAAAACTGATACTCAAATATAGAGTACACTTAGCTCTTCGTATGTTTATTTCTATTTAATAATAGGTAGTAAAATTTTTGACAAATTTCACATTTCTAGTAAATATTTTATACGTCACATTTTATTGTTTATTTTTCGGTGGAATTTGTTAAGCTTGATTTGATCAGATGATAAAATTTTTGAAGGCCCATTTGACTGCTCATGAATACATAATACATGGAGGATTTAAATAAACCAACTACACGAAAACAACCGTATGATGACGAACCCTACACTGTCCGCGGTGGGAGCTGGAACACTCGAATTAATTTCGATTTCGTCGTCGCCACTGCCATCGATCAAATCGGCATAATGCACCCCCGGAGGCTCGGTGAGCAAACGCACGCGCCTGCGTACCCGATGCTGCAACCGCCAAAAAGGTCGTCATCGCAGTCGCGGAAAAGTGACCAATTAGATGCTGGAACTTCCAATTGAGAAAACCGCCCCGAAAGCTCGAAAAACATTGTGTAAATGGAAAAAAAGAGCGATGCGATCGCGCACCCGCAAACAGCAAATTCCCCAATTGCAGCAGATGGCATCAGGCTGGCAGGCTTGGTCTCTTTTTTTTTTAGGTGTTGTTGCTGGTCCGGGAAAATTGTACCTTTCGTTGTTGCGTTTCGTGACGCGAGCACGAACGTGCACGCGCGCATACCGGCAGCTTACAATTAGCGCATCGCTTTCGGCCGGCGCCAGTACCGGGTGAAATGGAGTCCGTCCGACATTTCCAACTCCGTGTGTCCGAAACCCGGCAATCAACCGGGACCAAGGGAACGGGCGGGATGCACCGGTGAGGGTTTTTTATCTTTTTTTTGGCACTGGTAATCGATGACCGAATCGCATGGAAATTCAATTCCTCCCCCGCTGTATCCGATTGAGGTCGTGATCGGTCCGTCCTTCGAAATTGATGATTCGATTGGTCATCTTTTTTTTTTTTTGCTTTTCGCTCTATTAGGGAAGCATTTAACACCCCACGAGCAGGAGCAGAAGATTCACCACGGAAAAGGCGGAAGATCCTCCCACAGGAACCCGAGTGGAGGTGTCCGGCATTGGGTGCGCATCGTGATTGCGTGATGCTTTATTCTTGTGCAATTGCGTGATCGATAGGCGCTGGGTAGCGATTTACGCGTGCCGACATTTGGAGTTGCGCGACCGCACGGAGAATAGCGAATCGCTGACTCGAAAGGGCTCGAGAATGTAGATCATGAACGCAGATGTCGCACTAATAAAACAGACGATCGAGCTGACAGACGACGACCGAACCGGAGACCTTCCACTGGAACTGGAGCAGCGCTTGTCTTGTAACTAGAAGATGTTACGAATCCTTCGCCGCACGTTCGCCCTTCCACCCTCCGCTCGTGATCTTCGCACGGCGATGGTATTCGTGTGCTGCGTGCCAACGCTAAACGGTGGCGAGTGATTTGAAAGTCACCCGGCGGATCCACGGATCGGAGGATCGGTAAAGATCAGGCTCGCGCTCGCGCACATCTGCGGACCTGATTTATGACGGCTGCCTGTCGCTACCGTCTCCCGGGGTTAGCGATTTATGTGTGGGTACGGGTGTATGTATGGTGGATCTATGTTGCAAACCTCTCCTTCCGATCATTCCCTCCACCGGCTGACATTTTCAACTGCGAACAGAACAGACATCCGCCATGGCTGCGACGACTGGGATGCGCCATTCTAGTCGCCCGATTATTTGTTCTCTGTCGCAATGCGCTGGAGCTGGCAGGGAAAGGTGAGAAGGTCAGTGGATGAGCTGCCTGGAATCGGGGCTGCGGGAGAATGGTGCTGACTGTGAAAATGTGAAGGGACACCTTTCGAGAAGGAATTCCTTTCACCCACCTTCGATTGATAGGCAATCATGCAGAGGGTGATGTTGAAGCGAAGCAAAAAAAAGGCATGATTTATTAATGTTTACCATCCGAGGGACTTTCTTGATCCATGGACGTGTTGCATTATCAGTTTGATAAATGTTAAAATACAGTTGTAACAATTATTTAGTAAATAATAAATTGTATATCGCATGAAAAAATCGTTTTCAATCTTTGCGGAGCTTTAAAACACAAAGGTAATTATTCAATTACACTCACAAAGTAAATTGAATGGAAAATTGAGCAGTGTTTAGGAAATAGAAAAGAAAATTCAAAGCTCATCAAATCAGGTGAACCAATCTTCGAAATTTCCATTTCACAACCCTCCGCAAAAAAAAGACACTTTCGCAGTCTACTTTACGCCAAAATTTGTTCCCATGCCTAATGAGGAGGCGAGGGTGGAACTTCACCGAATAGGGAAAGCGGTTCCACCCCCCCCTCTCCAATGTAAACTCCCAATCCCAATCAAGCTGCTAATCAGCCGGTGATTTAGGTTTGCTTCGCGAGATTTCGCGAACTATTTGCGATGCGAACCGACCGAGTTTTGGGGTGGGTTTTGCGCGTTTAATTGTTTCGCCAGGGGGGTTTGGGTTTTTTTTTTCTCTGTTTGCCACTCTCACCAAATTGTGCAAAATGCAAAAATGTGCACCTATTTCGCGGCACGTCAGTTGCGTTGGTAACGAGCTGCAAGCCTCAGCAATCCAAGCAGGCGTGGGCGCTTGACAAAAAATTGGTAAAGAGTATTTAAAACGCATTCGTCTTCGCTTGATGCGGTTGCGCAATCGTAATCGAAAGTAAATCATCAGCGAGCGTTTCGTCTGCCGGTGGGTTTTGGTACAAAACTTAAAGCTTTTATTTTATTGTTGCTCGCCCGATGCAAGAAACCACACGGCAGTGTATTTCCCCGATGTCATAGGTTCGTTCTTTATTACACTTCTCCTCTCAGTGCCTCTCTTTTACTTGCTCCGATCCAAATGGGAGGTTAATTGAATGAACTTTTGTGTGGTGGAAATTAAAGGCCACCCCGTGCATAATGCCTTGCTCGCAAATAAAATGGTACACTAAAAAAACCCCAACCACACGTGGTGAATCTTGACGAATTAAATCCCTCCAATGGGGGGACCAGCGAACTCATCGTTTGCGGTTCGACTGTTCGCATTGTTAGGCGGTCATGTGTGCGGATTATAAGGCCAACGATAGAAGGTTCACACAGGCTCATATTCCGCGGTCGAGCTGACCTTCACACCACCGGGTACGCAGGATAAATGTTAATGGGGAATCCGTTTTATTGGCATTTACCAAATGGCACCTACAATTAGAGAAGCATTAGAGGGATATCACTTAATGATAAAAAAAACATAATTAAACGGAGCTTACAATCATGCTCAGAGGAAAGGATGATTTACATCATTTGTTTATGAGACAGCCACATTAGCCCGATTATGATGAGAGTATCTGTAAGCTTATTACAATCATGTAGGAAGGTTTTATGACAAAACAGTTGCGTTTTGAGATTTTTGGAAATTAAAAAAGCAAATGCGCTACGTATTCTTGTTGCGTTTCAGCTTTCGAAGATGAAGAGCCTTTCATTATTCTCGTTCGTGTCGTACCTAGTTTGGCACACAATGAAGCTAACAATTGGGCATCAAAGTGTGCGATAATGCGTTCCACCATAGCCAAACTTGCTCACCATTCGGCGCCAGACTCCATCGACCAGATCGGGCGGATCAGAGATCAGCATATGTTCATCATCGTTGTCAGCATGATGAATGGTTTCTAATGAAAGTGGAATCATCTTCCCTCATTCCACCTGCTGTTTCTGCTTCCTACCTCCGCCTTCTCGTTGGCTCCTCGTTTGGTATCTAAAAATATAAAATAAACATAATCATACCTTACGAGGAAAAAAAAACTACACATGACTCGACACCTGAAGCAGAATAATAAAAAGGGGAAAAACGATGCTCCCCCGGTGTGTTTTTCGCCGTGACGACCTTTCGTGCCGTCGTTGAGCCGTCCCGGGGGCTAATTTTTTAGCCTTGATGCCCCCGTGGCCGCCTATTTGCCTACTAAATTGGCGTCCCAGCCCTGTGCGCTGTGATTTATGAATCGTTAAAAATCACCTCAAATGTCACAGCGCAACAAAGGATGATGCATGAGAGATGGACGGGTTTTTTTGTTTTTATTTTTTTTCGATTGAGAACACCAAGCACTATCCGCGAAATGGATTTGTCCGTGTCGATGTGCGTGCAACCTTGGGTTATTATTTGCAATTCAAAACTGTTCACGAATTCGTTCGCTGACCGTAAAGTGGGTTGACAGGCGTTACGTTTCGAACGCATGCTCTAGGAAGCCAAAAATGGTCACGAAAGGGAATGAAATTTGTCTGGACGGGTATGAAGTGATTGGCGATTTATCTAACAAAAATTTATTTTAATCGTTACGCCCATTTCACAAAAAAGAATTGAAAAAAACAGTAAAAAGCGATCTCTATCGGAATTTCAGTCCAATGTTTCTTCCGCCTCAAGCCACAAAACAAAACACCTTACAAAATCCCAATCACTCACACGCTGCCACCGAATGGATGTTATTATTTTATTACGCAAAATTGAACACTTGCACCGCCACCGTTCCCACGCCCTTGAAGACGCGACCGGTGGTTTACGGTGGCAGGGGTAGGAAATTTCACGTAATCTGTCATACATGTGTTTTTTTTTTTACATTCATTCCTAACCCAATGAGCCGTGAGCGCAAAATGAAGGCCGAAATCGATGTTCCTCAAACTGGCAAGCTAAGCCCCTAACCGGGGTGGAAGGTATTTTTCGTTTAATTCGATGCGCCTTTAAACCAACAACATTCCATTGCCACGAGTGAGTCTTTCTTTTTTTTCTATTGTGCCCAAAAGGGTTTCCATTTGTTTGTGCGAAACGGACCCATCAACCGAAAGCTGAACGGAATCGGTCAAAATTTGTGTCATCGTGAGTAATTGCGGGTGAACGAGAGATCACCCGCCGGTTTCGTGGCCCCGCCGATGGATTCGCATGCGTTTCGTTGGGATGAATTAACAAAAAATAAAAAATAAACGCCTCCATGCACTAGCCATGAAGTGAAGGAGAGTGTTTGGAAAAAAGAGCATAATTGCAACATGATGAAATAGTCACTTGTTTCGTGGACGATCGCTGACAGCGACTCGTGTGTGTTTTATGAAAATACGCATCACACGTTTGTTTTCTGAAGGACTCCTTATTGTTGGCTGTTCGCTTTGAATTTTAGGATGCATTCTTTATTTATTGTCTTTTTTCAGTGACCACCCAGAAATCTCTCTTAGCATTCCGTATATGGATGGGAGACCTGCTCGTGATTTGTAGTATTATTGAGGTAAAATATGAACAGACTTTAAACATGTTGATATTTTTATAAAAATAGTTTCAAAGTTTAAGAAAGGCTAATCTGTAAAACTGCAACTATTTAAAATTTCATGTGTGTCATGGCAGACCATAAAGTTGTCATGGCTGACCATATGTCCTATGGCAAGGGCATTGAAGGCAGCCAAAAGATCGAAGATCACCTTCGTACCGTCGTTCACTGCCACCAACGAGACTTCCCATACGCTTGCTTTTCCCTTCATCCTTTCGTTGTCCTCCGCCGGCATCGAGTACACCTGCGGTGCGCACAATGCAGAAGAATTTGAAGGTTATGCAATCGATGACGACCGAACGGAGCATCTTCGCCCGATGGCTCTTAATCAAATCTCCGGCGACTCCGTGCTTCGATACCTTTTGCGATGTTGATTTTTAGGATGGAATGCCCCTGGAGGCAGCGAACCGATGAGGTTGTTTCGCAGTTTACGTCCAGTGTGTCATCGCTGGACGGTGCACGTGCGCAACACATCCGCTGCAAGCCAGCGCTGCATCGAAACCTCCAAAGCCGAACGTCCAAAAAATTGGGAAAGTCATGCGGTGCGAAAGTGTTTCCCAAAAAAAAAAGCCTCACTCCCAAGGAAGGTCACCCGTTAAAGAAGATTTATCGATGCTTCACATTCGCTTAATGGTTGATAAAACTTAATAAGTAGACAAAACTGCTACATGGGACGTGTGCATGCAGCGTATATTTTGCATGTAAATGCAGAAAAAAGGCTCCCATCGTGGCAGCTTCTTGGCCAACTTCGGTGGGCAAACTCTTCTGCCAGTCGTATTGCAACACGCTGCTCGCGCGCGCGCACATTGCACGATGCGCAAGCACATCAATAATCGCCGGGAGGCGAATTCTTCGCCCGCCACGATCACCGTCCGGCGATCGATTACATCGGAATGAAGAAGACTTGCGGTTGCGTCACGGCGTTTGCGGGCTCGCGGACGCGGATAAAGAGGCGCATGACCGGCTGCGCGACAAACCAGGACCCCTTCCAGCGTAAGCGATCGATCGGGGATGTGCAGTCGCTGGAAGCGTGGCCTGATTTCATTACTTTTACCAGGCAATCAAATGCTTTGTGATCTGCTGGTGTTTCTTCAGAGGCGTGAGAAGAAAATGTTTTTTTTTCGAGAGTAGTTTTTATTTTAATTTATTTTTATTTTATTTATGAATTTGACATTATTTAATATTGAAATTCATGCATATAGAACTGGTAAAATTTGAAAAGTAGTATTTTTTGTTATTTAAAATATTAACAAAAATTGTTTTTGCCAAAGACACATGTAAAAAACAGATGAAACAAATAAAAACACTGGAAAAGTATATTAAATCGAAAAAGAGGTAGAAAAAATACTGTCCAACCGATGATGCACAGAAGATAGAAATGTTTTACTTTCAGCAGATAGCAGCACAGCATGATAACAATTACCTGGCGATGAGTTGATCAACATCCTACACGGAGTTTATTTACTTGTCCATTTGCACTGTGCCATTGGAATACGGCATCGTGCACAATCCCAGCTCCCAGCACACACTCAAACATGATACGCCAAGGACCACAGTGACGAAACCGCAGGGATGGACCACATCAAACCTTTCGTCCATCAACAGGTTGATTAATCGTGCATCCCGCCTGCATAAGGGATTGAGCCGACCCGGTCGTCCATTTAATGACCACCCGTCCTGCTGTTCGACGTTGCTGTCGTTGCGTGTGGGAATATTGAATATTACAATGTGTTGTGTTTAAGCAAATAAGAGCCAAACGGGTCCGATCCGACCGGCGCCACGGGGCGGGATGCGATGTTTTGACATTTGCACGTGGGTCGGGGGTTGAGTAATTTTTCTTCTCATCGTCACCGTCACCTCATCGGGCTCTTTGGTGAAGTGTGTTGACTTTTTTTTTACTCCTTACAGCGAGCAAGCTAATTTGATGCGCCAGTGGGATTACTATTCATTTATCAACTGAATGAGTTATTAACACCATGTCCGATCGGATGAAAGCACACGTTATGAAACGGGCGTTCCTTTTGATGCGGAAAATGTGGGATGCTGTGGAAATGATTTGTCATCGCAAGGGAATTTAAGCCATTCTTTTGAACCGTAATTACGGTGTTGGGAATGGGTCATACGGTTATGTTGCGTGGATTCCGGGGAAGGATGGATTCTAGCGAAGAGGTTTTAATTGATTCGAATGAATCGATGTAATTTTCATGCAATTTAGAAGCATATTTTCAGAATATTGAAATTCATAACGTACGCAAGAAAATTATATTTTACGAATGTAAATGATGTAAACAAATTGAAGACAAGTTTCTTCCATCAAAGTAGTCTACTCATTAGAACAAATCATAACATGCATCCAAAAATATTCAGAACGAGTTCCCCAATCTCCGACCGTCAAAGCAATACGATTAATCTTTATTCTCATCCGACATAAGATCCGGCATCGTCAGACGAACCTTTACTCGCGATATTTGCAACCACAAACGATTTTCTATGCGCAACCAGCGCACTCATACGGTACTGATCGAGCAACCTTGGAGCAACTCCAGCGTCTCGGGCATCGAAGCCATCGGTGTGAGAACCTGCCTGCCTGCCTGTCTGCCTGCCTGCCATAGAACCTCCACCATCCGGGTTCGAAGCAGTCCCGATCGGATTCAGCCAACCCCACGGCACCGCCACCTGTCTCCTGCAACGGTAAGGACTGACCAAAACTGACCGATTTTCCACCGTGCGAACCTGAAGGCGCTCGAGCGAAAAGTGGTTTACCTTGCGCCGGTCACGTGTCGTGTGCTGTTCGACGGTGCAGAGCGCGTTCTTCGCACCTGCATGAAGATCGTGCCGTTGTCGTTTGCCGGCGATTGTTTGCGCCGTTTGCGCCTGGTGCATTGCCAAGTCCCTTTCCCTTTCTTGCCGCGACGTTCGTCCCGGGCGACTCGGACGGCTCGCTGCGTCGTGCAGGAACCATCAACCAACAACTATTCAATTATTGAGGTCTTCCCTCTCCGCTGGTGCAAAGGTTTCAAACATTAGTAAGGAACAGTTTCGGTTCGCTTCGGTCATTATTTCTATCCCCAAGTTCTCTAGCACCGCTTTTTGCCGCGGGAGAACTCTACGGTAGAAGATCGTCCGCAGTCCATCGTCCGTCACGGGGGGATGCACCAGGTGAAAGACAGTTGAAGGTTCTAGAGACGTGATTCGCTCGACCCTTTAAATGGTGCGATGTTGTGCATACGTGCAGTGCCCGGCAGGGTTCGGTTGAGATGAAATCGAAAGGAAAATTTGTTCTTTCGGACGTGGTGGGTAGCAAATGTTGCAAAAGAGTTGATGTGAATGAGAAGAGCATGTTCTCTTTATTACATTTCAGTACGTTCGACAATGATATAATTTTACCGTATATTTTACGAGACTGATGTCTTAAAGAATTTATGTTTATAGTAGCGTCATATTTCATTGATTTGAATTTATTTTAAATGGCGATTGTGTCATTTCTAATTTATATTTACTTAAGTAATAAATTACGAGCAAAAGTGTGTACTAAAACGACGGGAAAAATGACAAGCAATAAGCTTGAATATATCTTTTTTGTACTCTTTTATTTATTTTAAATAATTGAAAATCAAGGATCAACCGATGTTTTCAACAGTTGTAAGTCAATTTGAATGAACTAAATTCTCTCACCCCCTAAAACACACATCAGCAGTAGAAGATGTCTTTGCCCCAGTACGCAATTATTGTCTCGACTCATCTCCATCTCGCACGTAAGTCCCAGCACCGAACTCCCACACGAAAACAAGGGAAAAGGTTTCAATTTCCAAACGCCACTTTAGCACCGGTCCCAATTTCATAACACGGACCAGCAGTAGTAGCAGCGCATAGCTATTGCATAGCCGGCGTGCCCTGGCGTAAATAATTATGGTAGCATGCGGCGTCTGCCGCGAAATGGCAGTGACCGGCATTCCCTTTGATTTGAATACACGGTTCCACCGACGCTCGGAAAAGTGCAATCGAGCAGGCACTTTTACCCGTAAGCTGCCCCAGGTTGCGTCGCCGGAGTCGAAGTCGAAGGTGTGCTGCAATTTCCGGTGATTCTTTTAATTATTTCACCTTCCTCCCCGTGACGGGGTCGGTCGCGCTCGCTGCTGGCTGTGCGGACGGGATGATCTTTGTGCTGCCCCGTTGCTGGCAAAGCGAAGTCGCTGGTCAAAATGGGTGGCGACCGAAGCGTTCATGTTTTAGCTGAAAGCTACAGGAAAGTAGAACATTTCCTCATCGGTAAGTGGTATTGGGATGGGTGAGTTAATATCACGCCTTTTCCATTCGACGGAACTGATTGGCGATTGGCGATTTGAGCCGGATTTTAACAGTGCGCATTTTATGACACCACCATTTTCCCCCGGGACCAAGCTCGAACAACAGTTTCGTTGGTGTATTGTTAAAAAATTTCATCAACCATCAGCCCGAAGCAAGGTGCTTCCATAAACCATTCCGAACAGACCCGTTTCGAAGTAAAATGTTTCGTTTTATTGTGCTTCGGCTTGTGCGCCCGGCTGAAACCGGATCTCGACAGGGCATCCAGCATTCAACACGCAAGCAAACCACGACCAAGTCTGTGATCTTCTTTCGTCAAAGTTATTTATACACCGAGCCGTGTAATATAATTTGAACTCGAGCGCCTTACGACAATGAAACGCGTCGGCACTGGCACGTCCGAAATGTCAAGGATCCTTCAGATCCGTGGGAGATCTAATCGGATTCGGCCCGTTGCTCTGATGCATGTCGAGACTTCACGACGCTAATTAGTGCGCTTCCAATACGCATCGGTTAGGAATGTGATCGAGTGAAAGGATTTGAAGACGGGCGAGAGGACGATCGGCATCCCGGAAAAGAGCAACCGAATCGAAATGTGAACCATTTTCGTGCGCACGCGCTCCACTTGCCGCTGTGTCACATGTGTGTATGCGTGTGTGTGTGTGTGTGTGTGTGCTCTTGTAACGATAGTGTGCCCGGTAATCTCGCCCTCTCGATCGAATCGCGTGGATAATTTCATGCTGCAGCATTCAAGAGGTCGGATCGGGCTACGGTCGTACCGCTTCTAAGCGGGTCGCTCGCAATTAGAGTGGGTTTGAAACGACAGAATCACTTCGAAGGTAACCGGATTATTTAAAGCTTTCTGGAAAGAGCGTTTGATTCCGACGCAAGGGAAAGCAATTAGATAACGATTATGGATTACGACGGTTTGATTTACGAAGTATGACGTGCGTGGAAGAAACATTGGATAGATTCACTTTCACTGGCTCACAGGAAGGTTGGATGGTTTGGATGCGATCAAGAATTGACAGGTTCGAAATGGGAATGGCTTTTCGGTCTATTCCGTAAGTGCGCGTGACTCTAATCCAAGAAGTCGTGGGTTCAAGTCCTGGAGGGATAAATGGTGAGATCGAATTGTTAAAATATTTGTTTCAAATATTATCCTACATTCCTCGTGAAACATCGGTCGGCCTTTCTTCCCTTCATGCTCTTTAGCGACAAAACAAGATTCGATCAAAATGTTTTACAATTTATTCATCCCTCCCCAATGCTCTATTACATACAGAGTGCGCATACAGCATCACCACCGTTCCTTGTTGTGCAGCGGCGCCGGCGGCCCTCTGTGCACAACACCCTCTGCTGCATTTTCATTTACTTTTGAAGAAGACCTCGACGTTCGGTGCGATTGCGTAGTGTGGGTACGACCGGCACGATCCAGCGGCGATACATTCGATAATCAAAACGCGAATTTGCCCACTGTATTCGCTGGCTGGTTGTGGTGCAGCATACGGAACAGCACAAGTGAAAGGTACATACGTTCGGTGCATCGGAGTAGCTCTTTTATTGCCAAAGCAGCGGGCTGGTACAGCGAACTCCTCCGACAGCCGACAAGCGGGAACACAGAACGTACAAATATGCGTCTCATGAGCTTATTTATATTGCCCGGTGCGGGGGTTGTTTGATGTGAAACCGCAGAAATGATTCTGTTCGCTTCGTGGTCAGCTGGTATGTTTCAATCGTGTCCCTCGTGCGATTGATATGTTAGGCCTGCTAGTGACGTGTGGAGGAGTAGGAGGATTTTTAAAAAAAATTTAATAAAACTTTTGCTCCCACTCTTGCACAATGGATAAGGTTGATGAAACTACAGCAATTTTATTAGTTGTTCTATTATATTTCATACGTGTTTTATATTTTATTATTATTTTTATATTTTACACTATACAATCATTTATATTATTTAGTTTATATCTTTGTTAAGCACACGAAAAACTTTAAGCAAAGCACGCGAAAAACTTTAAAAAATGAAATAAATTATAACATTATTACCCAACACAAACATCAACAATTATAACATCAATTATATAACAACACAAACATCAACAATCAAAATCAATTGATGCTGAAACATGAAAGCATTTTGGAAACAAAATACTTGACCTCAAGGAATGAAAAAAAAATCTAAATTTATTTCAAGATAAACGATGAAATAAAGATAATACGATAGATTTCTCTCATTTGCCAATACGATAACCTTCTCGAGCACTGAAGCCAACGTCATCTACCACTTTCCATGGCACACTGAGTGTGCTCAAGGGCCCTATCGCTTGTAACCACGGTTGAACATGGTTTCGTTTAATCATTACATAGCTTAATGGGGCTATCCAGTCCCAGAACTGCCACACTATCCGCCGCGTAGTAAAATGTTTACTGTGCTAAAGAAAATAAAATGCAAAACAACAACCCCGATGTACCGAGCCCAGCACACACTTCAGTGCACGCCCACGGGAATGGGTCGATGGGTCGACAATCATAACCGGTCGGTGTTGCGTAACGGCGGTGAAGACTCGGGAACCCTCGCGCCCATCAAAACAGGCGAAGAAGATGCGAACTCTGACACCTGGAACCTGGGACTGGGACTATCACCGCCCTCGGAATCGGCGCTCGGTACGGTCAATTTAATTAGCTCCGCCGCCTTTAACGACCACCCGTTAAAATCCGTGTCTCACACCTCTGTATGTGATGGGCCATAAGCCAGCACACTTGCTGGCCATAAGTGTGCCTCCGGGTCGGAACGATAACGACTCCTCGCACTCTCCGTCACATACGGGTACGGTGCGCGGCTTGCGCCGGTCGCCTAATGACGCTCCTCGAAAGATCACGATTCATCACTCGATTCACTCGGGAGCGGGGCGGTTTTGCGGACCAAACCCTGGTTCGTGGTGGCCAATACGCACCGCACGTTTATGTCCACTCGAAAAAGTTCACCCGTCCTCACCAGCCCGGGTGTGTGAGATCGTGGTGGTAAGTACATTACGCGGATCAGCATGCTTGTGTGTCCGAGGGGAAGATAAAGTATTAAAAAATTGTCTCAGTTACGGTGAAATTGTTTCGGTGTCATTCGCGCGGCAAAAGAACACGTTCGCATGATTGAAAAAAAAAAAACATAACCAGCACACCGAATCCGAATCGAAGCCGAGATGAACGTCATCTCGCAAGGAAGTGAAGCATTCCCGAAGTCGAAGCCTCGATCACGGGTGAGAGTTTTAGTTGTGTTTCTGTTCCCTCACCCCCATCACACGGATGGACTCCGCAACATCGTTAGCGAAAGGTTAGCACCGTCGTCCTCGGCGCGATCGGACATATTTTATGCAACGCCCGAAACGCGCAAACGAGATGGGCGTGAAATGTGATTTGCGCCAAACGCGACGACGAGGTTCGTCACTTACGCCTGTCAAACAGTCGTTCGATTATTCTTCCGTTCCGAGCGGGAAAGCTCGGTACGCTTTGCCGGCGAGAGGTTTTTTTTTTGCTTTCTTCTCCCCGCAAGTAATTGACGACGGTTGGGCAT
>JXXA01014363.1:0-25616 GCA_000956255.1 Anopheles punctulatus
CATTCTTCGCCACAAGTTCGGAGGACCGGACGAAAACCACCTGCTTAACCTACATCGTCGTGTGTGTTTGTGTGGTTGGATATCGGTCTGATCAGCAATCTTCACGCGGGCTGGCCAGCGAGTGAAGTTCAGGTTAAGCCAAATTTACGGGCCCACCACCAACAGCAACTCCACTTGGAATAGGGGCGGCTCTATTAGATAATTATTGCTTCAGTTTCAGTTTCAGTTCCAGTGCATGTTCATGTGTGTGTGCGTGTGTGCGTGTGCGTGTGTGTGTGTATGGTCCCATGTCACGAAGGGTGACTGAACTTGGATCTTCTGGCCCACCGCGGGGCGACCCAGCACCCGAAACCGGAATGGCCGGGGCGTATCTCATTTGACCTAGAATAGCTCCCACCGCCGCTGGAAACTGATCGATCGTTCGGGGAGAGTTTGTGGCCCGGCGCAAAACTACGGGTCGCAACTACAAAATGGTTAGTTGTAAGTTTTCTTCTCACCTGTCACGGTGAGATTTATGTTCGGTGGTGGTTGAGTGTGTTTCTTTTATGTGTTTTTTTTTTGTCCCACCTTGGAGGATGTTGCACAATCGATGCAAACCAAGCACCGCAGCACTCCGACATGAGGTGTTATCGCGTGACCTTAGAGCAGGCGAACGACTGGGGCGAAACGCTTGTTTTTTTTTATTGCAAGCGCCATTCAAATTCGCTAGCAAAATTTTTCACTCCCGACAATATGGAACCGTTTTAAAATAACAATAACCGAAGCTGTCATAAGCGCTGGCGCCACATTAGCACCCAATTCGGCCAGCAAGATTGCAAGGACAACACTTGTTAACCGCCACACTCCAGCCAACTGCAGCGAGCGATGGTGAAGTGAAAATAAGGTCACACTCAAACACGGCACACGGCACGGGAACTAATGAAAACTGATCCCATTTACCACCGGCCGATGTTCCCGTCCCATTAACCGTGCGGAAACTGTAACAAGCCCGATCGTTCCAAACATGGGCAAAAGATCACCTACCGCAGCCGTAGAGCCCGCCGCCACCGCCGCCGCCGCAGCAGCACGCGGGTCAATAAAATCTGCACAAATTTTACTCGACCAATTCGCGAGCAGCGGGGGGCTGCTTGCTGTTGTGGAGTTTTGTAATGTGCAAAAGACGTGGCGGCTGGCCATAAAACACAGACCCACGTAACATCCGTGTCAACACTCGGGAGCGAACATGAGCGCGTAATGGGAACTTAATTAATTACAATGTCAGACGTGCGCCCTCTCGGGACCAGAACCCAATCCCGCCGACGCTCCTGCGAGACGAAGCGAGCCATCTGACTCGTCCAATCCCACTCCTCCTCGTAGGTCGTTAAACGGCCGCTAAAGCTTTGTGCCGATATTTGTGCAGGCAACCGTTGCGCAATGCCAATCATTTGCATGTAAGCGCAACGTAAACAATGCTCCAATAGCGCCTTTCCCACATCCCGAACGCTGTCTGCATGGTTCGCAAGTTACGCATCCTCCTTCGAGGAGGTCAACACCGGTGGACAGACCTCACAACAAGATCTCGTCGCCCTCGGACCCGTCTAAGCCACCGTGTGGAGGCTATTCCAATGGGAGCCCCGCTCGCTGTTGGGAATTCCTGACGCGTTGTTGTTGATTGAGATGTAAATTTTTGCATCTCCCTACAGAGGGTGGACATCGTGCGGGCAGGCGTTTCGTTTGACGGACGAAATTTATGTCCGCTGGCGCACAATGGTCGGAAACCGATCTGCGATGATGCCCCAAAGGCTGATCTGGACAGAAATGAAGTCTGCCGCCGAGGCATTAAGCTTCACTGACAACTCAACTCACATCTCCCACAGACCATTGCCATTTTGGTGGGGCTGCTGCGACAGCTCCGAGCATCGTGATCGGAATGTGCTCCCGGTGCCGGTTCGACGAGATCACCACTTACTGTCCAGCTGTCTTTCGCTGCCTCCTAAGCAAACTCCTCCTGCCATCGCCTGAAGTCACACACAGATCGACCCGCACAAGATGCAGTCGAACTGCAGACGGAACGTTTGCCAGGGCCATGCTCCAGCATTGTGCGAAAAAAAAAATCAAACTGCACCGACAGGCATTGTGCAAAACGAAGTAAAAAAAGCCCTTGCTCGAAAGTGAAAGTAGTTCTCCTGGCAGGCTGGCACGCCCCCACTTCGCACCGAAAGACCGGGCGGGCGAAAATGCTAAAATTTGGAGCATTTCTCATTACGCCACTCAGCCACACCACTCCGGGCCGGGTTCGCAATCGTAATCGACTGCACCACCGTTCCCGGAATTGACGCGCGGGAAGAAATTTGAATGTCGTGGGCGAAAGAAAAACAGTGTGCGCCCATTTATATCCTGCCAAAAACCACCCAGCCAACTGGCAGCAAACGCTCCCGGGCGGTGCCTGTTCTCAAGGTTGTAATTCAAACGTTGGCGCTCCATATAAATTATGATCCGATCGGGCGCGGTGGTGAATGGCGAACTGTGGTGCTGTGTATTGTTGTTCCGTTTTTGTACTGTATTATTTCAATCTGCTAAAGGGTAAGATATTAATCGGATTGTGTAAGACCACTCTCAGCATTAGAAGTCTAATTTTTTCTCTCAATTTTATTTTAAAAAAATATGCTTATAGAAAACTACATCAAAACATAAAAATCGTTGCCCAGAAAGGAAACCATCAGTATGAAAAAGTATCGAAATTAATTGAAACAGATCAGAAAAAGCGCATAAAATCTAAACACACATTCCAAGCAATATTTCTAACCACATTGCGAAGCAGAAGAAAATAGATTGTCAACTTCATCGCAGTGATGTTTTGTAACATTCCCGCGAGTCACACGATTGTTCTGGCCCACAAACACATGTTCGCGGTTGGCTTGCACAGCAGCCAAATAACCTGCAGCGATGGAAATGTTGCAAGTTCTGGCAACACTGCTGGCCAGCGTTCCCAGCCCCAACACTTGGTGAAGTTTACCTTACTGCCCGGTTACAGTTTTGCACAATAAGTCGCGAAGTTCAACTCGATCGACGCGTTGCCTCAGATCCTCACTTTTATTTTTTTAAACTTCTAAACACCGGATTTTCTTGCCACGCTGCGCACAAGAACGTAGTCGTGCGACCACTCCATCCGAGGCCACCTAAAACAGGGCGCGTATAAATCATCCCTGCGTGCAGGGCGCGCAAAGGCACTAGCTCTCCCGAAACCGAAACCCCCTTTACTGCCGAACGGCTCGCATTCGGACGCCATTCTATCGGTTGCAGTCGCTCGGGCACGCTTGCTCCTTGTCCCGCTCCCCAACCAAACAGCCTCTTTTGTGCAACCCGCGGTGCAGTCACATTGCGTATCGCCGGTGTGTCGGTCCTGCCGAAACACTACCATCGTGCCACTACTAGCGAGACCAAGATGTGAGGCTTGTTTTTTTCGCAACACACCTCCGTCGCCATGGAGTTCACCTTTTATAACGAGACGCAAAAGAGCAGCGGACCGAGGCACCGAAGACACCGAACGCCAGCATTTCTTATCGCAAGCGGACAAAACGCTCGCTAGCAGCTGCGTTTGGCAGCGGACGGTTCTCGAATCGGGCGTGCCGCCGTTCAGACGTTCATTATTTAGCGAGCGAGCAAGGCAGCGAGATGGAACCCCAGCGTGCATCTTTTTGAGAGATTGCATTAATCTGCTAGCACCAGTCCGCCCTGGAAACCAGAGACCAGATGGAAGGAAAGCAGGCACCTGCGGGTGGATGATACAATTTTCTTATTAAACCTTTATTCAATTTATCGCTTCGAGGTTGGCTGGAGCGTAATTTAAACAGGGATTTGATGGGGGACTTTTTAGTACATCGAGCAAGTTTGAGCGTAACGCAGTAGCTTGATTTGGACTCGAATTTAATGCATTTAAATTTGGACGAATATTTAAGAGAACCTTAGAAAATAATTTTTAATATTTCTCAAAAGTGTTTGGTGATGAAAAGTTGAATTTTCATGCCATTTAAAGTCGTTAGGTTCAGCGTGACAAGAACGGAGCCTATCGCTTAAATATCTCTACCCAATAATTCTCTACTCCAGTTGAGTCGCTGCTCAGCACAAAACGCCGTATAAAGAACAGAATAAAAATAAAATCTATCGCTCATAAACAATCAATTTAATCGTGAAACTTTATGTTTAGAATGGTCCATCCCCGCGACGAATGTGAAGGCCAACGGCATTCAAAACATCCTTCACAATCGGAATCGATTACGATCGAATAAAGATCTCACCGCTTATCCTGGTGACAAATTTTGGGCACAAAATATGGCGCACCGCTCAAGGTGCCCAAGCCCAAGCTCAGCGCCAGTTAAACTAAAGTGCGAAAATAATCTACAACTCCCAGGCCACCGTTGTTCATCCGGTGTCGGTTTTAGACTGCCTTTTTTTTAAATAAATCGTACGATTTATTTTAGTTCAACATTGACGTCACGGTTCGGGAAGGCCATCGGAACTGGCCTGCCAGAACCAATCACAGCCCTGGCGGACAAAGGTTGACAAAATGTGTCGCTCAGGTGACAAAGTTTGCACTCCGAATTAAATCAACAACTTCCTCGCTGAACTTCCGCACGCTGACGGCTTGCGTATTAAAATATTTTTGCACGGCTCGGTCTGGCTTAAAAACCCTAAAAAATATGGCACAGCTTCGCGCTCCCAATGCGTGGCTGCTAATAGCCACGAAATAGGCAAAGCCGTCTCATAAACCACGCCAATTTGGCAAGGTGTTAAATGGATTTAGAGAGCAAACATGTGGTTTATTTATCTTTCGGCTTTGTATTAAAAATATTAAATTCAATTATTTTTGTTTGGCAGTACATTGCAAACGTTTTAATAACTATTTAAACAAATATAAAATACAGAAACACTACGCAATTTGTTAGAAAATATTATAAAATTGTTAAACTTATGTGGTGGTTCGAGTATTTCATTGGTTAAAGGCGATAAAATGGACAGGGAAAATTTACCATCTGATTACATTAACTGCAATCTATCATAATGCTGTGCTAAAAAAAACTATTTTGTAAGGTTTTAAAAGTAACACGATTATAAATCTTGCACAATTTCTTCCCAACAACTTGTCAACAAGTACACTAATCGGTGCGGAAATTTATTAACTTCTGCCTCCCGGCAAAGTGACCACGATGGACTGCTACCGCAAAATAAATCAAACTGACTCCTCGTGCAGTGCGTGTCTGTGTCATCCGAGCCGAGAAATATGGTCCAATTTTAATCATCGGGAGGATTAGTCTACGCACGTCACCCTCCTCAAGCTGGCGAAAAATAGCGGGCAAAGCGGTAAATCCTGAGCCACCCTTCCGACCGACCACACTGACAGCGGGGAGAGCACCATAAACTGGCCTCTACCATTAATAAGCACTAATTAGCGCTGCCGAACCGAGAGCCAGCCCAAAGTCCGGCTTCCTCGGTGTCGGAATCGGAACGCGGGCGGATTTCCGATTCGGTTTCCGTTCGCAGCAATTATTGTGCTTTATTTCGATACGGCCCCGGCACGGTTTTGACGGAGTTCTGCAGGCAGCTGCGTTCTTCTCCCGTTGGTGTTGGGTTTTGTTTTAACACGTGCTAGATTAAGAAATTGAAAAATCCAGATCGGGTGCACCGGCACCGTATAAGCACCGATCAATTTTCACGCTGCACTCGATTCGAACCTTGAAGCTCCCGGCATGCGGGAGGAGTGTGCTTTTTACCCATTTCTTCACGAATAGATTGACACAGTTTCGGTCGATGGTGCGAGGAAGGCTATTCGTTCGATCGTTCTTATTTTGCCCCTTGCTTATCTCCTTTAAATTTATCTTTGAAAACTTTCTTAATGGGAAACGATTACCAACACATGCCACTGCTCGGTTTGTGATGTTTATTTTGCTGCTTTTGTATTTTCGATGTTTTCTTTTTCACTCCCCCCGCTTGTCGCGGTACTACAATTTCGTTTTATTTCTTCGTTTTAGTATTGAAACGCCACTTCACTGCACACGCTCGCTTTTCTCGGCGGGAGGAAAAAGAGGTACATTTTCTATTATTTGCTTTTTTCGCTTTCGCTCACCTACAACATCACCTTCCACCCATTTCTACCTACACAATCATGCACACGAGTCAATCACGAACGATCACGAACGAGCGTTTTCCACGTGCCTCCCCCCTAATTCCATCGGTATCCGCACGCACGTCCGATTTCCTTTTTCCGCATGAAATGCACCTTTTACATGGCACCCAAATTCGGCTGAAAAATAAGATTCGCAATTATGCTTTGCAAGATAGGTTGTGCATGTGTGCTTTTTTTCTCTATTATATCTTTTTATTGTAGCATAGACAAATTATCACTTTTGCTGAAGGGCATTTTCGCTACCAACAATTAAGTTCACAAATAATAACACTGTCATGGATGCTGTCAAGAGACTAGAACCCGTTTAAAGGTCATTGAACTTCATTTATACTACTTAAAAACACACACACTCACACATATTCTTCTTCACCTACTTTGCCGGAAAAGCAGGTTCAACTCGTATTTCTAAGACTCTCGCCGTATGAAATAAAACACATAGCAACTGCACTCAAATGAAATTCCCCAAGTTGACACGGAAAGAGGTCGAAAACGAACAAAGGATTCGATCATTCGATAGTGGATTGGATGGTGGAATATTTTCGCCATGCGTTGCCAATGGCGACCAGAGCAAACGGACGACACAATCACCTGAAGCCCAACACTCACACACAATACACCTTGGTATCTTCGTATTTGCGTTCGTTCTGCAATGGCGTCCGAAACCGGATCAAGAAGATCCTCCCGTAAAAATGGAGGTCCTCCCGTGGCACACGCTCGAGCTTGCTCGATTCGATTCCTTCTTTGCAAAAACTTTTCCCAACCAAACCGGCTAACGTAAGGTATGCAAATTGTCAAATACGCTACGTGCGCTACAAAACTAACTACTTTTAATACCTTTTTTATCTTGCTTTACAGGCATTCACTTGCACCGCGCACGAATGGACCAGGCCCCCAGCAGAATTTACATACACCGGCAAAAGAAAAAAAAAAGGAATAGCCACACAAGAACATCAATTTAGCACAACACAAAACACGCGCGCTACAGCACCACCGACGGAAACCGGAGCGAAAGATAAAACCGCGCGCGGACACTAAAGCAACCAAACTGATGCGTCGGTGCAGAGAAACAATAGCCCGATAGGCCAGCCACCTCAGTCACTTTACGTTTCACTGCAATGATGGTGGTGGGACGCCGTCCGATCGATCGTCCAGCGGCTTCGGTCGCTCTCGGTACGCCGGTTGGCGCTCTCCCGAAGTGCTCGAGCGTGGTTGTCGGTCGCTGTCGGCACGATCCTCCATTGCTCCACTCTTGGTTGGATGGTTGTTGCGAATGCAGCAGGAAAAGTACTGGATTCGTGATCAACAACCTAACCACATATAAAAAGCAAACAGTGCTCGTGAAATTTTTATTTGTTTGCTTACGTTTCCACGTTCCTCGTTTGAGGGTTAAAAATATTTAATGTAAGCTTCTAAGCGTCTTTCGTTTACCGCATAGGGGGAACAGCAGTAAAACCATGCTCTGCAGGCTTCGATCCTCGAATCTATTTGAGAAATGGGAGAAAAGCAACACAACGATCAACGCTCCGCTGAGAAAACTTGCACTGTGAGAGAGTACGGCACGACCGCGAGAAGCACAGCTGAGAAAAGTGAGTACGCTAACGAGATCATCTCCAGACCGAAACGTGCCGATCGCGGATAAATCAGAACACAAACGAAAGCAAAAGTGTTTTCTTCCGAGCCCCTTTCTGATCTCGTTTCTTTACCTGCTTTTCTTCCATCACTATTCGCCAAGTATGTGCGTTTGTGTATGCGCGCGCTAATTTATCCACCTGGTTGACTGGCACGAAACGTCGGTTAATGATCCCGATCCGGCCGGGCGCAGACTAGATGGCTGGAAGGAATCCGGTTTTCCGAAAGATGAGATAGTTAATTTCATGCAAAAGCACCTAAAGATGAACTGGAGAATAATTGTATGCACCTGTACGCGGCATGATTGATACTTAAAACAAAACAAAATAGCACAAGCCCCGTTGAAATCCGAAGTAGGCTCGATCAGTTCTTGTGCCAACGCTTGCAAGTGCTGAAAATAGCTTCTCTAATAAAACACAACTTTCAGAAATGCATTTAGAAATAAACCATATGCTCGGTCTTCCCTGGTGAATTAATTATGACAGCTCACATACTTCCACGGCAATTATATATTCATGAGCTGGCGTGTTTTCCTTCCCGTGTATGGCGTGAACGAAAGTGCGGAAAAAATGCAACATTTTTTTTTGTTTTCTCAACCAACTGAAACAAGTCGAGCGCGCTTCGAGTGTTACAAGTCTACACAAAAATGCACTGTTTATTCCTTGACGATTCTTAACATAGTACTAAATAAAGAATTGTTCACAATCTAAAAATCTGTTTTGACAAAAAAAACACACGTTGTTTGAGGTACGTATGGTTGATTGCATTTCGCCTCCCGTTCGAGTTCACGGCTCCATTTAAACGGCTTCCAGCAGCAGCGCGATTCCCTGGCCTCCTCCAATGCAGGCCGATCCGACGGCACGCTTCAGGTTTTTGCGCCTGGCAAGTGTTAAGAGCAAAGGGAGAAGTTATACAAACCGCGTGGTAAGTACCGTTACACCCGTTACTTACTTCAACTCGTGCACCAAGTGACCGGTGATACGGGCACCGGACGCACCGAGCGGATGGCCCAGCGCGATGGCACCACCGTTCAGGTTGAATTTGTTCATATCGATACCGAGCTCCTGAACGCAGGCCAGCGTCTGCACACCGAACGCCTCGTTAATCTCGTACAGATCTACATCGTCAATCTTCAGACCGGCCACATTCAGCACGTTCCGGATCGCGGGCACCGGACCGATGCCCATTATCTCCGGCGGCACACCGACCGTACTGTACGCCACCAGTCGGGCCAACGGCGTCAGCTTGTGCTTCTTAACTGCATCCTCGGAGGCGACCACAACCGCCGCAGCACCGTCGCAAATACCCTAAGGGCGAAGAAAAAGGATTATTTAAAAAAAAAACACACACACACTTCTTATAAGTCACCACATTTCATCCCTTCCCTTACCGACGCCGTTCCGGCGGTGACGCAACCGTTCTTCTTGAACAGCGTCGGCAGCTTCGCCAAACCCTCCAGTGTGGTTTGCGGACGCGGATGCTCATCGACGGCGAAGTCCACCTCCTTGCCCTTCACCTTCAGCTTGAACGGGGTGATTTCCGTCTTGTACACACCTTCATCTTGCGCCTTCTTCCATAGTTGCTGCGAGCGGTACGCAAACTCGTCCACCTTCTCGCGCGGAATCTTGTGCTTTTCGGCCAAATTTTCTGCCGTAAGTGCCATCGGCAGCTTGCAGTAGGAATCTGTTAGACCGGTCTGTAAAGTAAGGAGGAACAAATGTGTATATCCATCAGTAACAATCGAGTAAACCTCGAAATTCAGTTTTCTTTCACCCGTTTCGAGAACATTTTTGTTTAAAGGATTCCGTTTATTCTATCACGACTTACCCACAACGCATCCTCCAGAGCAGGACTCGTTCCGAGCGGGATGCCAAACCGGCTGTTTCGCAGCGTGTACGGCGTCTGCGACATATTGTCAACTCCACCGGTGAGCGAAATATGTGCCGCACCGACCAGAATGTCCTGCGCTCCATTCACGACCGCCTGGAAACCGGATCCACACAGCCGGTTCACACCGAGAGCGGGCCGCTCGATCGGGATTCCACAGCCAAGCGAGACGTGACGCGGCAGGAACGCACCATCCGTCGACGACAGCACCAACACCTGCCCAATGTTAACCGAATCAACCTGATCGGGCTTAACTCCGGCCGCGTCGAGGGCAGCCTTGGCTGCCACCGTTTGCAGCTGCGTCGCATTGGTGTTCTTGAACGCTCCGCCAAAGGTACCGAAAGCGGTACGCTTAGCCGCTACAATGAAGACTCCTGCAAGTAAATGAACCAACAAGGTAAGCGTCAGAAGGGGAAGTATAAAGTGGTGTATAAAAAAACAATGGTGCTATTAACGATGGGGCAGTACAGGAAGGGGCTGCTGGACTCTACCTTCTCACTATCAGGATTATCAGCATCACCGTGCCGAGGCGAACCAGAAAAAAATGGAAAAAAGCACCCAAGAGCATGATTCCTTATCAACCTGTCTGCTGAGAACCTCACACGCGGATGTTTGATACTGTTTTTGATGGTGATAAATGAGCGCTGGATCGCTGGTCATGTGTTAACTGGGTCAATTTAAAAAGAAGCTTATTTTATGAATATAAAATTGTCATAACACAAACTGCAATAGAAAAACATCGCTTCTTTTGCCGCTGATTAACGAAAAGATCTCGTAGATCAAGTGGAGCGCTGGCTGCTTTCGCTACGTCATCAAATCGGACTTTGACCCGGCAGCAAGCACTTCATCCGATGCCGAATGATTTCTGATAGGAGATCAAAGTCCACTAGGACACGAACTTGTCGATATGCAAGATTGCATATTCATTAGATTTACTCGAGCCCTTCGTTCTAAATAACTCGCAATGTACACAATTAACTAAAAGTAAAGAATACAATCTACAAGTTGCTATTACAATGCTATTTTACCTTTCGTGAGTGCAGCCATTTTACTGGGTGTTGTACAGTTTATCTTTCGCCTATTTGAATGAAACACAAAACTGCACAAAACACGTTTAACTTATTGGTCACTTTACTGCCCAACAAGATGAGAAAACAAGCACCGGGACACGGACAGAAATTGTTGCAACCCTCTCGAGCGGTGACCGAGAAAAAGCAGGGGTGGAATTCAACGGCAGGAGATTGTTGTTGTAGACAAAGTATTTTCCTCCTGCTCGTTTGGATGCGTCCCTTTCGCACGCATAGTGCGCTACCGGCATGTTTATCATCAGCTATTGCATTCTCGCCGTGAGCCGAAAGATGTGTTTATACCAACAGATTTAGTTCCTAAGCCACTCGAGGTTCAATGCGCGAGTTTCACATAGTTTTGGGGTTTTTGAAAAGCTCATAGGAAAGCGTCGAAAAGTTTGTAGAAAATAAAAACAGGTTTCATATTTTTGCTCTCGACGAGCTATTGCATCATTTATATATTTGTCTAATTCTTTAAACTGTGGGCCATACGCATCATCCAGCTCGCCGTTCTCGTCTGCTCCTCTCGCTGGTGTGCAATAGTTCGTTCAGCTTACTGCATCGCCGCTCGTTTATTATTTTTAGGTACGTTTTTTAACAAATTCCTAACCGCCATGAAAACCCCAGTGCCTTCAATGCGAACGTTGCACATTAAACTGTATCCTTATTACTATTTTAGGCAGACAGAAAAAATACAACATAAAAACCCTCTCCATCCGTTCCGACACAAAACATGCAACATAAATCTATGATTTCTTTTTTGTTGCTCGTAGCAACAACTCTTCCAAAACTGCTCACGTTTGTTCGACCCGGTCGCACTTAAGCTAATTTCCCAAACGTAAAAACCCTCCACCCTGCTCCGGTTCGCTGGCAACACAATCGCCAACGTTCGTTAGTCGTTGCTCATGGGAAACTCACGATTGAGTACGTCAAGGTCCCGATTATCGATGGCTCCGTGTAGATCTTTCCGATTCATCAGCGACAGCACCATGCGCAGCAGGCTCCAGATCGCGCTCGACATCTGCTGCGACATCGAGTTCACCTTCAATCCGGACCGGGCGGCGGACGAAGCCTGCATGTTAAGCGCGGTAAGCAAATGTTCCGCCGCTTCCTTGTACGCTTTCAGATTTACGCATATGACGCCGACATTAAACCGGGCACGAATGAAACCGGGCTGGAGGGCAAGTGCCCGCTGGTAAGCATCGACCGCTTCCAGCGAACGGTTACCGTTGGCCAAACTGGCACCGAGCCGGTTCCACGCTTTGGAGCTTTCCGGCCGGACTTGCACCACCGCCTGAAAGCAATCGACCGCTTTGTCGAACTCGGATGAGAGGTTAAACAGCACCCCGAGCGCTTCCTGTATGTCCGCATCGATTTCGGTTGGCGATTGTTGGACAGCTTTGATGAACAGCTCCTGCACGTCTGGTAGCTTCGGTCCGCCCATCAGCGAACTGGCCATCGGTGACTCCTGCGATTGCAGCATTTCCGGTGGCACCAGCTGTGCATACTTGGTGTTGCACTTCATCCACCGAACCAACATCCGAAGCGCTTGATTCTGCAGCATCTCGTTCGTGTAGGAAATGGCCAGCGCCATCAGCACCGGCATGTTGTTCTCGTTGAACGAAAGCGCCTTGTTGAACGCAGCGATCGCATTCGGATCCTTTTCGTTCTCAGCCTGCGAGAAGCCGAGGTGCTCCCAGATTTCCGGATTCTCCGGATCCTGCTTGACGGCCGACTCGAAGCAAAGCACCGCGCTGGGTATATCCCCCTGAGCCAGGAATGCTTTGCCCTTCTCGAAAGCGTTCTCAACGTCCGCCATCGGGTTTTCCTCGTCGAATTTGTACTCTCTAAAGGGATCGTAGAAATCGTTGAATTCCGACAGCCACGGGTGCTTGCCTTCGCCCTCGGACAGCGTGCGCCACTCGTCTTGCAGTCGTTCCCAAAACTGCTTGTTGTAACTGTCAGATGCTTCATCCTGCTCTTGTTTGCTCGCTTCGAACGACTTGGCCCAATCTTCATCTAGCTCTTGTTCCACTGTCGCTTCCGGCGCTGGTTTCTGTTCCTGCTTCTGATCCACAACCTTTCCCTTCGAGGAGCTTGCTTCTAGTTCATCGAATCGGTTCTCCCAGACAGTGTTGGAGACCTGACCACCATGGATTCGTATATTCCCCGCACTTACGTTTCCCATAAAGCGTGCAAACTAAAATCAAAATTATCACGAAATGATTGCTATACTCATTGAATGACCTCAAGTAGGTCTACTTACCTCACTCTGATGTATGTTAGGATTGTGCATCTGTCCGGCATACGCTTGGTGCATCATCTCACCGGCCGCCTGCCTGACCGTGGTCCCTTCTGGCCCATCGTGCACATCGAAGAAATCCTTCGTGTAGAGTATATTGCTAGGAGCCGCATTAACTACACCCTGAATTGGCGGTAAATGCGATTGTGACCATACCTACGCACAATTAAATGAAACAATCAATTCACGAACCGTTTTGCCTCCTGTGGTGCCGTTTACATACGCTTGAAAGTTTGCTTTCCTCCCGTGAATTGCCGGCTTCGGCTCGAAACTGCTCAGCCCAGGCACCTCCACCAGCAACCATATCGATCGTCCTGCCCGGTCCAACAATTTGCTGCTGCCGATGGTTGTGTGCATCGATTTCGCGCATCTCCTTCAGCAACTCGTTCATGCGAAAGGTCTGCGGAACCGGCGCTATCTGTCCCATGAACTCGTTCACCAACTCACGATCGCCACCGGCGAACGAGCTACGACCACCGGCTAGCCCTTCGTCTTGCAGGGCCACATCGCGCCGTACCTGGCGGCCCAGACTCATCAGCGGATTCGCTCCACCACATTCCGGCTCGACCAGATCCTTGAGCGACATCTTACTGCAGCAGTACGAGCAGCGTATCTTTCACGAACAGAAGGAAGTGGGGGCAACGAGGATGTGCCACTGTTATGCTATTCAAAATTGAAGATCTTGCGGTACGGTTCGACAACACACGTTATCAGGCAAGCACAGTGAGTATTACGTACATATGTGGCCGGCGAATTTTAAGGATTCCACCTATTCACCAATGGTGCACGCAAAATGTTATAACTGATAAACTGATAAGGGTGAACCTCCTGCGTCGTGGGTTGTTTCTTCTTACCGTGTCGTCGGCGAAGTGATATCGGTGGGAATGCTACTAAATCCAGCTTCTGGATCCTTTGCACCTTGTTTCTGGGATGAAGGCCTCCATAGACAAAACCGTGCAGAAATCGGCCATAGGACTGGGATTGTACTTTGAACTAGTTGAACCTTATGATGACGTAGTGCAGATAGTTATACTGTTTACAAAATTACTGCTCAATACATTTTGTTTTCTTTCTAGTGCTGTCAAAATAGCTTTAGATCATTGTTTGGTTACACGTCTATAGTATCGGCTTGAGGGATGTCGCTGATGTCAGCTGATTGCTGTCAAATTACGTGTATTTGTTTTTAAAAGCAACAACTAAAAAGTGGCAATGTAAAAAGCTAAAAAGTGAGTGTATGGTTGAATATTTGTGTAGAAGAAGCTCCCGAAGAGTAAGCGGGGGTAATCTTTATCGTCCGATTTACATTTTGGCCAGGGATTATGTTTTGCTTCCACGGGACTACAATTTTCTTTATTCCGTTACACTTTCTCAAACACATTGATGGCGTTTAGTTAATGGTGCTTAACATCATCCTACCAAAGATTACCATGATAGCAGAGGGATTTAATACAAACAAACAAAAAATAGTGAACACAACAGCGGTTCCTAGCGCCAGTAGTTACGTTTATTTCAATTGAAAAACTCGTTGCATCTGCTCCTGTAGCAGTTTTCTTACGCACCCGTTTAATTGTAACAATGTAATGAAATAAATAAAGCTTAGAATTGTGCAAACCTTTCAAACGCTACTAAACTTTTAGAAATATTGCTTCGTATCTCAACAGACGTACCGCTGAGTCGGAGTATTTTCAAACTCAGCAATATTGTCGTCGAATTTCGCTCCTCTCTCACAAGATAAGATGAACGTTTGACGAAAGGAAATTATTTAACACGAACCACATATTGCGAAAGCTACGCGGGTGCAGAAGCATAAAATTAATTAATTCTCTGACACGAAGAACGTTCTTCTTCTGTTAACGATTGAGCTGCATCTGCGAGGATATGTGAAATAAGTGTTATTTTACACAACAGTTTATGGTTTCGTTTGTGCGCGCTTTTCATGGTAGTGTGAAATAAGCTTCACTTACTTTTGATTCCCTTGCCGCATCCGGTTCGTTTGTTTTAATCCTACAATTTTTGGGTTTTCTAACTTTTAAAGCAATGGATTGCTTATTTAGCATCTATCTGTCACCGTCCTTTAGTACTTATCGTGAATGTGAAATGATGTCTTTCTTACGCAAGTATAATTTATTTCATCAATGGAATTGATAATTATGTTAACAACCTTCTAGTTCTAGATTAGTCTTTGCTGCTGGTAGTTAGACTACCGCACGGAGACAAACAATACTGTTTTCATGTAAATTTCAACGACTCTCTTCATCATTCATCATGGGCATTTACAAATGCAACCCGCAACCTTTGCAGTCGAAACGGAAATAGCATTTTTTTTTCTTATGTTATTGCTGCTACTAAAATTCATTATATCTGTTCCCCCTCTAGCTGCACTGTCACGTTACGTGTAGCGACAGAAACAAAATTTATTAAAATAAGTCTTTTGTTACATAATATTATCCTAGGTAGACGTTTGTAAGACACTACCGTATCCGACAAAAGGGAACTCTTACCTTTCAACAAGCATCAACCGAAAATGGGAACACGCATTCTATGCTATTCGGTTCGAACCGAGATGAACTATGTTATATTCGTTGTTGATAAAAAATCACGCACACGTGTTGGTCAAACAGGTATTGATGTGTGTGAGTGTGCGTGGCTCAAATATTTAACCTGAGGAAAGATTACGATTTTTAGTTTGTGTCTAGCTACTTGTAACGATTCATCTATTAAACTCTCCAAAGTTTGCGAGAGCGTTCTATTGATCAATTCTGTAGGATGTTAATGATAATCCGGAATAATAGGTAACGAGAGCAAAAATCATGCAACAGTGTTCTTTAACCTTGGCGACAATACCAAGCCGCAGCTTCTGTTCTCTATCACATGGGGTTTTATAATATTTCCATTTTTGTTGTTGTTGTTCTGCAATCGATCCAGACCTGTTTGCAGTTAACGCCAAGCTCATCTACCACACATGTTCTAGAAAGGTGCAAAACGACCCGATCCGAAGGAGTAATTAACTGCCTAGCTGATGAATGCTTCACCAACCAACCTTCCTAGCACGCTCGAAAGTTGACCGTCCATATGCACCTAGTAACATTCGCTCCTCTTTCGCTCATTCTTACAGAAATCGATCACATTAACGCACATGGCATAGACTTGTGCCACAATGCTTTCCCCCTTCTGATCTCCCGGAAAGCAAACACGCTGTTAGCGGTAAGCGATAAAGGCATTGCGGATTGGAGTTATCGTTAGCTTCAACTCCAAGAAGCGGCATCGGGCAAACGGAAATGCACTGCCACCGCAAGCAGTGTGCAGGGAGCACGGGCCCGGCGGACCTGGTAGCATCAACAACAAGAACACCCGGCAACGGCCACCTACCCCTCCATTAGAAGGGAATTGACTTTTTCCGTATGGCATTGGCGGTGGCCGAGGAAGCTTGGTTCGTCGGCGATCCCGGCACCGACGTGGACGTGGTAAGATTGTGTTCCATCATTAGTTGAGCGGTCCGGTAGAACTCATTGTCCGGATCGAACAGCGCCGCCGAGAAGTACTGGCCAAACAGGCGGCCCATGTACTGGTCCTTGTTTGCCGGCCACCAACCCTCCAGAAAACCGATGTGACCGCCACGGGCCGTGATCAGGATGGCGACGTGGGACGATTTGGCTGCGGCTTTTATCGGAATTGCGTCCAGCGGCTGGAACGGATCGTCGGCCGCACTCAGACACAGCAAAGGCACTTTAATCTGGTGTAGTTTGTTGTGAAGCGTCGCGTCCGTGTAGTAGCTATCGACGTCCTTGTAGCCGAAGTGTTTCGATGTGAACGCCGAATCGAACTGTTTGATGGTTTTGCTCTGCGGAGGAAAGGAAATCGATCGATCAAGCGCTACAGAATGGGGCCGTCCGGTGCGGTAGGTCGATGATAAGAAAGCATACCTGTAGCACCTGGTTCATGTCCCAGTCGAACTCTTCGCCGCGAAGTATGTCATATTTGCTCACCGTGCGGCACAAGCTCGACGCTAGATGCCGTCCGAGCAGATTGTTCAGTATTGGCTGCTCAATGCTGGCACAACCTGTAATGGATAATGCACTCGAATGCATTAGTACCAAGGATTTTAAATCAAATTCAGATGGAATCAATTATATTTTTTATTAACGCATCGTAACCACGATTGTACCACAATAAACAATCCGTACAACATCATGAGTCGATAATAGTTTGCAACGCAATTTTTATCGTTTTCAAACATCCAGAAACTTCCGAAAGTTGAACTGATCTTCCTTCACCCTGTCCGTGCAACCAGCAGGACCTGGTGGTTGCTTATTAAGCTACGCATTGCTTTATCGCTCACCGAGGGCAAATTTGTGCACCCCGCATAAATTGATAAGCCCCAGACGCGCTCGCAGACGCCCTTGAGATTAGCGCTGGATTGAAAAAATAATCCCGCGCGAATTTTCGTTACCCGCAATACCTTTATTCCTTTCGCTTCTAATAGACTAGTGAAAAGAAATCCAGTTCAATCGTTGCCATGAGTGATTCACGAGCGACAAAAATAGCGAGCATACTTCGAAGAATTTCCATTGCATTTTGGGAATGTATGTTCAAGGAAATTAATTCAAATAGTGTTTTTGTTTTTTTTTGAGTTACAGAAGATTGTAACTTAACACTCGACATTTTATCGAATGCGATTTACGCTGCAAGAAGCATTAATTCACTCCACAAGCTTCAAAAAACACACATTGAAATGCGGTCCTGTATGCGCGCGCGCCATAAATCGATAAATTTCCTAGCACCTTTCACCCGCGGCTAACCTGTCACCGGTGGCACGGAAATTATTCATAGCACTTGCCCTCGTGACTTACCCTTGTGCACGTCCCATGGTACGGAGATAATTTTGGCCGCGGTCAGGATCGATTTCGCTTCGTCGCTGTGGCGCGCAAGATAGTTGCCCAGGATTAGCCCGCCCATCGAGATGCCGGTCGCACCGATGCGCACGTGTGGATTCGTCTGCTTCACGTACTTCACCACCTCGGACAGATCCTCGCAGTTGGAGGCACAGTAGAGGCGCGGTGTCTTCAGTGCGACCCCACCGAGCCCGCGGTTGGTGAAGACGACCGTTCGGATGCCGAGACGGTTGGCGGCCGTCACCAGACACTTGATGTACTCGGCCTGCGACTCACCGGTTAGCCCAGGCAGGATGATGATGACCGGCGACTCCGGATCGCATCCCGTCTCCAACCAGTCTAGTGCGACCTGTCCGCCGTCTTTGAGTGTTAGGACCTCGCGCCTATACTCCACCAGCGGCATAATGTTCGAGCGCAGGATACTGGCGAAAACGGTCTGAGCGCGGCTCTCCACGCACCAGAACGTTGGCCAGAACTTGTGCTCCAGCGTCGGAATGTGTTTTCGGAGGTACTTCTTGAACGGTCCATTCGACACGGCGAGTATTGGGCGCTGGAGAGGAAGAAAAATTATAATCAAGCTTGAAGATTCATCGTACAGAAGCGAATCGAATGAAAACATACCTTTACCACCTCCATCAGGTAGTAGATCAGGTACCCGACCAGAACGATCGCCACCAGATGCCATCTGGGCAAGTTCGTTAGGTAATTGTACAGGTAGGACAACATTGTCGGTTCTATCGCAAACGCGGCTGGAATTCCTTGATCCTGATGCTTCCACAGTTCCTAGCTAGGACGCAATGTTTGCTAAAGGAAACAATGTAAAATTCAATACAGTGTCTAGATCGTTCCAGAATTACGTGCATGTGAGTGTAGCGCCGTTCGCAAGCAGTCTCAAGCTGCACGAAACATTGCAAAAACCATCGCACTGCACACCCCAAGAGAAACGTCGGCGGAAGGTTTTAGCTTGTAAACGATATAACATCTTCATTTGCACACGATATACAAGTTTTCAAAAGACAACCCGTGTTCTCCAGTATGGAGGCCATTTCAAACCGACATGAAGCAACTAGCGAGCGTAGTAGGCACTGTTTCTTCAATGTGCTCCCTGCAGTGCACGCTTGGATTGGTTGAGCGTTGCATGTAGCATCAAACACGCACGATGCAAACGTGTCCGGCACTAAGGACGCCTGAACAAAAGAAGTCTGATGATAATGAGACTGGAATGTACTGCGATTTCTGACCTCAAATTGATAATAAAACGGATGTATTCCTTAAATTATAAATGTAACAACTTGCAATACATAAACAAACCTCCCATGTTGGACTTTCGTGGAGGCAACACCACGCAACGGTCACGGAAACATTTTCCGAAGGCACAATAACGCCATTAGGTTTCATTTGTTGCTCGCCTAGCGTATGTGCGTGATTGTTAATAAAATGGAAAATTAGTGGCACATAAACGGACCCTCCTAATCAGGAAAACAAATCCACCCTACCGAAGTAGGACTTCTGGAAGTCTAGCTACCATTTGGGGTAGCTTCCAGAAATCCGACATCGGCACACGAAGCCCACTACAGCAACGCTAATGAAACGCTCCTCCGGTGTGCTTTCGTAGTTGTTGTTTTTTTTTCCACCAACCCACATTTGCCGTATGTTGTAGGGCAATGTAGGGGTGTCTCCACGTAAAAGCCAAACCGTTTCGATATGCCCATTTCGGACCGCGTCTGATATTGACCGCGTGATAAGGGCAATTTGCCTGTGGAGAACACCGCCAACACGGGCCTCCCTTGGCCGGGGCAAGGGAAAGCTGGCACGGAGAAAATCGATACGGCAAAGGTCAGTGGACGGTACGAGAATGCGGCAAGTTGCTGTACCAGAGACTCGTAGGAACCTTGGTGAGGACTTCGAATCCGAATCCGAAGCAGGGAGTATGGGAAAAATCTCAATCAATGGAATATGGCCCCATTTTTCTTTTTCTGCAAGATATTGATCAAATGTGGGATCGGTTCAAATGTCGTAGGGGTTGTCCGTTTTAGATGAAATACGAGCTACTTGAGTTCTCCATATCCGTAACCCGTTCTAGGGCAGAACGTCTACTTAGTATTACTAAGTGGAAGGTGATCAGGTCTTAGCTGTCAGTGTAATAGAGAGATACTGACAAATTTTAATAATGATTTGTTGCTGACTTTGACACTAATCTTTTTTTCTGGGCCAATGTTAGCAACCGGCATTTTAATGGTTCTAGATGCAGTTCCTTTTTGCTACATTTAACACAAATTCAGCGACTGCCAACCATTTCTCGCCTGCCATAGAATTCTCGGCTGGATGTATGCTAACAGGCTGTAATGTTGTATTATCTAAAAATATAGCATTATTCTATTCGTCTAGACTTTTTTCTTGCTTTGCGACGGTAGGCACGATCTTTGCCCTCAGCATCTCTCACTGCTGAGCGTGCCTGTGTCAGTAAATGAGCACAACCGAAACAACCTCATATGCCGGTCCGAAAGCAATCCTATAAATACAGGCGATTCACTCTCTTTCTCTCTCACTCTTTCTCACACTCACGGCAGTTCGTGATCGCTCGCACGCGGTTTTTCTGCAATAGTGCACGCGACAATCACGTTTCGGGGCCCCCTCCGTATTACCTCAGCGGCCCCCTCAGTCAGACATCTCGCACGCACACTCACACGCAAAAATCCCCGTCCCTCCCACTTCCTCACGTGCCATGCGCCCGGCATACCGACGCAATCTAGAAAGCTCTAGGCTGCTGCGGCCTGCTGCGATCACTTTATTTGCGGTTCTTATTTTCATTCGCTCCAAGGTACGATTCAAAATGTGCTCACATGTTTTGGCTACCAAACATCACACGCGAGATTAAGTTGTTATCGGCCGCTGTCGTCACTGATAAAGCCAACGCATTCATCATTCCATTGTGAGCATTTTTGACGCACCTTTTATCGCGATCACGAGCTGGTGTCTGCTCGCTTCCGCAACTGGGCGCGAGTCGTATAAATCACCTTCAACGATTAAATCCTTCCGATCCAAAGTCTATGCCCGCGTTTTGGTTCAAACTTTTCATCCCTTGCGAGCGGAAGGTTGATGAATCGATGGGCTCACTCACCATAGAGCACGGTGAACCTATTGTCGTCTAGAAGGTAGGAACGAGCAGCCGCCGCGAAAGGGAACCAACAGCAAACACCCCCGGACGCACCGTCTTCGTGAAGCTCAACCGACGGATTCGCGCACCAAACTGACGGTGAGTTGGTGATGTACGCGGGACTTAATACTCACGCTACGCACACCAAGCGAAGGCAACGATGACGTAAGTGAGCTTCACTCTCGCGGTCACTTACGCATCCAGCCAGTAGTGGGGTAGGTGGTGGTTCATTGGTTGATATTTTTCTTTTTGCTTTTGCACATATACTTGCGAGTGGTTGTGTGTGTTCGAGGATCATATCGGAGCGCTACTACTACCAGCGTTACTTATCGCACGAGAATGCGTTTACTTAGCGTGTTTTAGCCCTTAACGGCGGCATGCCATGCCTGGGCCATGTGGTCCTGAGCCCGATGGTAAGCGATAATGTCGTGCCGAGGATTAGCTACCGTGTCGAGCTACCCGGATCTCCGTCCTTTAGCAACAGTCGCGCAAGGATAGTCTTTAGCATGCGTGCTAAGTTTGGTGGATTTATTTTGCATTACTTCGATAACGCACAGCGGTGTACCCGTGGCTTAGTTTATGTTTCAATAAAACATTATTTGTAGATCATTTTAATCGTTATCATTTCTAGCAAATAAATGTTAAAACGTTAACGTTTTTACTGCTAGTAGTGACTAACGCAAAGGAACAGTTTCTGACCTCAAGTAAACTTTTTCGTATCAATAACGCTTTTTAGCATAAAATTTGATCCAATTTGATGGCAGTCCTTCACTTAAACGAAAGTGGCACATTTTCTGCTGGGTAGTCACAATTTTACTACACCACAAACGTTGTTTGCACAACAAAAGCGACCAATCTGCACCCGAAACATTTACGCATCCACGGAGGCTGGTTTGGTCCGGCAAAGTCTAGCGAGTCCCCCCAACACAGCAAGCCGAGGATTTCCTCAAAGCAAACATGAAGTTTCCATTTCATAGGACTTACAAAAGAAACCCACTTACGTGTGAATGCTTTCACTACTTGAACGAAGAAAAGTGGTACTCAATAATGAACGGCGGGTGACATAAATTATTGAATAAAAACTATTTACAACAAAAAAAAACACTGCAAATGTATCCTATATTTCGCACTGTAACATCGAGTGGAATCGGCACGAATTTCGGTCCTGTCCCGTTCCGGAGATCACCACACTGTTTACATTAAAACATCATGACCTCAACGATTCTGGCTCGCATCGTTCGCCACATGTGTAAGGGGTCAAAAATACAATCGATTTCCAAAGCAGCATAAATTCCGCTTTCCCCACCGCACGGGAGCCATATTTGCGTTTAAATAGACCAGTATATATATGTGTGTGTGTGTAAGAGAGTTTATTTAAACTCCAAACAAACGAAAACTTAACATCCGCATTGGCGGATTCGTCGCTGATAAGCCGCCAGTCGGTTGCGCTCTCGTGTGCTGTTTTTTTTTTTGGTTAGTTTATGCGGTTTGTAATATGTTTGTTTTTGTTTTTCGCACACGGAAGTACGGTACAGCTGCCAATCAGCGTGCCAATCCGGGTGAGACGGATTCTAATTACTGTTTCGAAACAAGAATACATTCTTCTTTTACTGCATTCGTTGGTTACATAAAAGGCAAGTAAAATTTGAAATCACGTTCAAACCACGTGTGTGCAAGTGGAAGTAAAACAAGAGTCCATCCACATCCTGAAGAGAAATGCCACCAACGTTCTACCGACTTCCCGCTGCTGCCCGGAAAGGTGTTTTCCAGCTTGCAACGTTAAGAGTGGCATTGGGCACACGTAAAACAAAAGACAAACAACCCGGCTGGACCAGGTGTGATTTATGTCACAATGACCGCCACACCTGGCAAGGGACGGCGTTGCCACTGAGCAAGGATGTGCCAGTAATGTGTCTGTTTTCTCCATGGATCTGCACTTTCTCTTTCCCGTACCAGTTTTTACATTTGCCATTTTAGAGCGCCAGCTGCAGTAAATGTGTGCATTGTTGGCTTTTTCTTTTATGGCACATTCTTATGCGCCAAAATTCCCCGCTGTTCTTCCTGCGCTTCATCGATGCCCTCTACTTTTGCATCGTGCGCCATTTTTGCTATGCTTGAATACCTGCGTACCTGTATTCTATCCACACGCGATCGGTTAAATTCCATCCAATACTTCGCTTTTAAGCACACTTTAAGGAATTTAACGCCTTGAAGTTAATCAGTAGGCCGTGAGCGGCGTGGACATAAAGGACGGTAGCTGCACCTTCTGGACCATAAATGCACACACTCACTCACACTCACGCACACGCACACACTTGCTCACAGCAAAAAAACAGCCTTCTGTGGTGTTTGGTCCCGGGGTTTCGATGCGGATAAAATTCGATGTAACAGCGCCGCACGTGAACCAACCGGTACGGTCGTCAACCTAAGGAGAAGCACCTTTTAAAAAAACACCCCGCCTGCTAGCTGATTGCCGTCAGAGCGCCACACAACCCCACGGGATGCACGGGTTTTCCCGGTTGTGAAACCAAACTGCCCGAGCGAGTGGAACCACCGGATCTAGAGCGAAAGGGGCCACCGTTTAGCCACCCTATGTGAGGTCCACCCTGTCCGTGGGTAGCGCTAGGCAGCAGCTGGGCAAGAAGCGACGCTAGACTGACTGGTTCCTTCCAGGACGAACGCCGGCCACCAGCGTGGCCAGGCCAGAACACACTCTCACGCCCGCACACACACACACACACATATATGCTCTCGCTCTCGCTCTCCCGAACATTTGCCCGAGTTCCGCTGCCGCATTGCCGTCCGAGCGCGCACGAGTTGGTACCGGAAAAACCGTGCGCCAAGCTTTCTCGCGAACGCGGAAAATCGCGACAGCACTCGGGGACCCGTGCACGAGCGAGACGGTACGAACTTTCTTCACTTCACGATTTTCATGAATGGAACGGTGCGAAACACGTGGTATTTTAGTGAACCAACACACTGGAGACGGTGAGGGAAACTTGCCGCCGCAGGGCAGTGCAGGACACTTTCGGAGGCACGAGATGCAAAGAATAGAAGGAGAAGAATGGAGCAGCAGTTCGGGTGGTGCGAATAGTTGTGGGGTATGGGAAAGTTTTTCTTGCATCCATGTGTTTTCGCCAAGTAAAGCTATCGAGACCGGGAACTTAAATGGTATATTTTGATACCAAAGGGTCGAAGAGTATGGAGAAGCTTTTCACACGCAATACAAATGGGTCGGAGGCAAAAGAGGTGGCACGCGGAGGACAGTATCTTACTTAAGAGTTTTTTACCTTCTTCGTAATAATTTTCCAACATAACTCAAAATCGTCAAGAATAACTCAAAATTTCATCTCACGAGTAGAAAAAAATGACAAACCTGGTTTTATTCTACCTTGTTCAGACCTAGGCACTGCTGAGTTGATCGGTGTCATTTTTCTGACATGACCAGCCCACCTGAGTCTCAGAGCCCCCAACTAATAGAACTCGTAATTTCAGCAGCTCATTATTCATTGTCAAATGCGAAAAAAAACTTAGCTAATCTTTATCCCGAGTCGGTTGTTATGACGCCATTCATTTATCAGTAATCTAGAAACATCTGTCTCGTCTGTTTAACCGGGTGGCCCAAACACACCGGGCATTACGGGCACAATAATGACATTCTAATGTCATTCTAATTACTTAACCGGCCCACCTGAGAAAGCTTGATGCGTCGCTTGATGTTGGTTTCATTGTACATTACATAGATACCTCTATTATCTCTGATCCTGCATTGTCCTTTCACGCGAGTGGGGTCATAAATGGGTCACAGCGTCTTCTTCTTGTCTAACCGTACTTTTTCAGTAGTGGACACTGTGTTTGCTCTATATAAAGCAATCTTCGATCTAGCATAAAAACTGAACGAACGAACTTCGAACAATCAACAAACATTCTCCGATGATCATCCAATACAAGAGTCTTCTGCCCATCCAAACTTTGTGATATGTTTACAACGCATTATCTACCAACGACCAACGCAGTTTAGTTCCGGTTTTTTTACAATTCCTTTATTACACCAGATTCATCAAAAGGATGTGTTAAGCATACATGGATGAATATGACCATCACAGTATAAAATTTATCATATAAAATTACATTATAATTCTATGCTAAAATCGATAGTGTGCTCTGGCTGCAAACCTCGTTCATCCCCACTCGTCTATATCTGCCGCCTACCACCCGTGGGCAGTACAAATGGGTGGACTACTGGTGCAAGCCTCGTCGCTACCACTTAAGTCACCATCAGCGCAACTCGCGTCGGAACACTTTTTGATCTGGACTATTCTTCGCTGTTGCTTTGAACCTCCTTCCTTCGTCGGTAGAATAGATGCGTTAAGAAAAATAATGAATCGTAGAGTTGCGTGACGACGACCAGATCCCACAAACATTAAAATCACGCTTTAACATAAAACAGAAAGTAATGCGAACCATGTATCCGGGGTGGTACATTTTCGATATAATGTTGATTCAAATAAAAGCTCCT